>CAUYLG010062044.1:0-63701 GCA_963573385.1 Cacajao melanocephalus
GAAGGAAGGAAAGAAGGAAGGAAGGAAGGAAAGAAGGAAGGAAGGAAGGGAAGGAAGGGAAGGAGGGAGGGAGGGAAGGAAGGAAGGAAGGAAGGAAGGAAGGAAGGGAAGGAGGGAGGGAGGAAGGGAGGAAGGAAAGGAGGGAGGGAAGGAGGAAGTGAGAGAGGGAGAGAGGGGAAGGGAGGGAGGAGGAGGGAGGGAGGAAGGAAGGAAGGGAGGGAGGGAGGGAGAGTGGGAGGGAGGGAGAGGGGAAGGGAGCAAGGGAGGAAGGGGAAGAAAGGGAGGGAGGAAGGGAGGAAGGAAGGGAGGGAGAGGGGAAAGGAGGGAGGGAGAGGGGAAGAAAGGGAGGGAAGGAGGGAGAGAAAGGGAAGGAGGGAGGAAAGGAAGAAAGGAGGGAGGAAGGAAGGAAGGTAGGAAGGAAAGAAAGGAGGGAGGGAGGGAGAAACAGTCACTTTTGCTTTCCATTTTCTCTGATTAAGGTAAAGGTGAAGAACAGTCTGTTAAAAGAAAGGCTGATCAGAAGGCTGGTTGATTTGTTTCCAGGCTATAAACTCCCTGTGGCCCAAAAGGACCAAGTGAGTTGTCCAAGATCACACACCGAGTGGGACTGGAGTCCTGCCCCTGACACTCAGTGACTCCTGCCTCCTTCCCACTGCCTGTGTTCATCATTACCTTGAAGACCACACACATGCACGAACACACGTGTATAGCCTTTTAGAATGAATTAAATAGGCTCTGGGGTGACTGGTCAGAGCATCAGTCACAGAACCACAGGCGGGGAGCTCTGGAGAGGTTGTTAGCAAACTAATGAATGATATAATGGCTGCTCAGTAATTCCCAGGGCTAAGGTAAGCTTCTGGAACACACACTTTCATTCAAAGAAGATTAAGTGAAACCGTACGTGTATGTGTGACGCTCTTGACAAGCTCTGAGCACTGCCCTTTTTCCTGAGAACATTTGCACTATGAAGAACCCATGGAGATGGAAAGTCAAGGTTATTGGGGGAGGTAGATTGAGGAAAGCACCTGGATCCGGAGACTGAGGAGCAAGAGCATCTCCAGTTCAGCAACAACCCCCAACAGTAAGCTCCGAGGATCCGCTGTGTGCAGGGATCAGTCCTGGACACTAGGAAACAATGAGAAATAAGGTGCCCGGACTCAATGGCACCTGCTTTATTGGGAAGACACTGTCCTTATTTTGAGAAAACTCCCAGGGAAGAGAGCACTTCTTACCCTTGGGAAGCTCTCCAATTTGTTGAGGACATATGACCTTCTGAAGCTCCCGGTCTGGAGGAAAAACACTGACTGTGACCTTGGAAAAGCCCAACCCACTTGCAGGATAGAGGGAAGGGAGACAGACAGCACCTGCCCTTGGGGACCCTCCAGACTGATAGAGAGGGTAGAGTCCTTGCTGCAGTTGGGGCAGGGGCTGACCTTTGACCTCATGGGACAATACCATCCCTGGAGTTCCCACTCCAGTATGGAGTTAGATCCCAGGAGGTGACGCCCACACAGGTATATGTCTGCCCTACAGCAGCTTGCCCTGGCATCATTCCTTTTTTGAATGGCTATGAGTAGTGACGAACTTTTCTTAGAACTTTGTAACCTAGCTCAGAGAACAACTGTTGCCTACATGCCTCTGCCTGCACCTGGCACCTGATTCGGCCCAGCCCGTGAAGACTTTGTGTGTGGATCCACAGAAAAGCCAGTCTCTGGAGGGCAGGATGCTGGGGGTCTCATACCCAGGCCTCAGAACAACAACCAGGCCCAGCACAACAACCCTCTTATCCCAGACAAGTGGCCCTGGTAGCTGGCGAGTCCGGGAGAGGAGGAACCGTGATCAGTTTCCCATGGGCAGCCATGGAGACGGCATCCAGCCCTCTGCTCAGGAGCCACAGAGCAGATGGTGGGGAGACGCCAAAGGGGATAAATGGAGTTGGCTTCTGCTTCTCGCGATGCCAGGTTCCCAGGCCCTACCAGCTGCAGCACCAGCAGTGACTTGGGTGAGAACCACAAGGTTTCTGGATTTGTACCCCACCCAGCCCCTTTCCAGGGCTCTAGGTCCCAGGTCCCACCCTTCCTGGAGGCCAGGGCCCTGTTGCCACCCACAGTATGACAGAAATCTGTTTCTCCAGCTCACAGCTCTTCCCAGGCCTTCTGCGATCGCCCTCCCACGCAGCTGCGCCTCTTTCTACCACCCTCGGACCAGCTGCTTCCAGGTGACTGCGGCTTACTTCCAGACCCGGTGTCCTGCTCTTCACGCTGCTTTCCTAGGAACTTGGGACAAGGGCCTCACGCAAGGCTCAAAGTGCCCTTTGAGAAATGCACCCACTGACTGGTGAGAAACCTAAAATGGGCACCCACCCAGGGCATCAGGGACTTGATTCTCCCCTACTTCTCAAGTCCCAGGCTTCAGGGGTCCCAGTCACGGCCTCCTGCACCCCTGGACATATTCTGACTCCCCTCATTTGTTTGAAAGTCTCCATTCCAGAGTAGAAATGGGTGCTTCTGTGCTCCAGCATTCCTGAGAAGCGGTTTCCAGATTGTACCCCACATCTTGTCCACACTACTTTTTTACTTAATTAGAAATTGACTTTATTAAGAACTACTGCCTGGAACAAAATCAATAAATAGTTTAATAAGCCAGATAATTTAGTCCAATCATCAGGAGTTAAAGTTCATTTGGGGGATAAAGTTTGTCCGAGTTGTTGAATAATCTAAACCCCGGCCTCATTCTAAGTAAAAGCAGATGTGTAACAGGTGCAAACCTGGACCATCTCTGTGCACCCAAAACAGCACAGCAGGGTCTTCCTGGGCAGCTTCCACAGAGAGCACACGGCTTCCTGTTGCTCTTTTGCACCCAAATGCACACCGACCACAGACTCCAACCAGGCTTTCCTACCACTGGGAGCAGGTTAAAAGGTGTCTGGGGTTTCAGAAAGGTAGAAGAAGAAGAAAAAGAAAGACTCAACTGGGATCCTGAGGTGCTGATTCCAAGCTGATGGCTACTCATTGTCACCTTCCAAGGAAGTCTTTCAAACACTGTTTCTTCATCCATAAAAAGCAGGAAATGATAACCATCTTGTAGATTACACTAAAGACTGTGAAAAGAGACACAAAAGAGCTTAGCCAGAGAGATTCAGAATGAGCATGACCATGTCTTCCTCTTCCGGCCAAAGTCTCCTGCAATTACTGCAATCATGCATTTTGAAGGAGGAGGAGGAAAAACAACAAGAGGAAGAAGGGGAGGAGGAGGAAGAGGAGGAGAAGAAGAAGAAAGAAAGAGAGAGAGAAAGAGAAAGAAATAAATATGTCTATGTCAGCTCTGCAAAGAGGAAGGAAGCAGGGACAGGGGGATGGGGGAGGGAACTAGGGGCAGGGAGGGAGAGGAAGTGAAGTTACACAGACCAGAATGTTGAAGAATTCCTCGAAGATACAAAGCAGTAGAAACTGAGTTGACAGAGGAACAAAAGCAAAGAATAATCACAGCCCAAGACATGAGGAGTTGCAGGAGGAACAGAGATTCTCATGTACAAATTGAAAAATGTGAATAGATGATCAAGAATCACCAAACATTAGAAAAACCAGCAACGTAACCCCTGAGCTCATGCAAACAATGAACACCCAAGGGAAGAGCGTCAACAGGGGAAACAGAGACGAAGTGAAAATAATAATGAATATTCTCAGAGAGATTCACGACGATGACACACAAATAAAGAATCACAAGTTGCAATGCAAAGCCACAATGCTTGAACTTTAAAATATGCTTCTAAAAATTAAAATCATAATGGACAGACTGAATAAAGAAATGAGCACAGTGAGTATCCAGTTAGTGAGTTGGTCAGTGCAGCTCAGGAAAGTCTCCTAGGACACAAAGGGAAAGGCCCGAGAGGGTCCAGGGGTTGTAGGGCCAGGGCCGTGCCTGGCAGGAAGAGGGAGCTCCATCTATGCTGGTTGAATCTGAAAGGCATTTGATGAGAGGCAGCCCCATGTCATGGAAATGATTCTTCCATCATCACAGCAACACTATTCATGAGCGTACCAAGTTTTTCTGTGTGTGAATTATGCAAAAGTAGCCTTAAGCCGAGTCCAAGTCAAAAAAATTACACGTTCAGAATCAATGGAGTCTGAATTAGCTACGTTTGAGTGCTTAGGGACCTCAAAGGACACACATAAACACACACATACACACACACACACACAGATGCACGTACGCACACAGAGCTAAACTGAGCTCGCTGAGCGGAAGGGTCTCCTTCTAGGGATTATACAGCCCAATGCTCTTGTTGCAGAGAAGAGGAAACTGAAGCTCACTCAGAGAGGCAGAGTCAGCCCGAGACTTCCTCTGACGCTCCAAACCTCAGGCTGTCCTTTCAGAAGGTTCCTTGGTGTCTCAAATTCACCAAGCTGAGCACAGTCATCTCTCTGGTGTCTGTCTTGCCTTGACCTCTCTTTCTTGTTGAACTCTCAGAGCAGCATCTGCCCCGATCAGCAGCTCTGGGGAGCAGAACTTGATCAGAGGAACACAGAGGCCTCTTCGATTGGTTTGGGCCACAAAGGAGAAAGGAAGACAGCTGTGGTCATTTCTGCTGCGTTCAGCTCCCTGGAGGGGCCCCAGAGTCTTTGAGAGATAGCATTCTGGATCTAGCATGTCTTATTCTCACCCATTTACCCAACCACCCGATTTTTTCAGTAAGCACAACTTCCTTTCAGTTTTTGGCCCCGCTGGGGCACTATCAGAAGCCAGTTGCCTGTTCTCCCTGCCCCTTTATTCTGTGGGTTCTTCCAGAGGAAGGAAAGGATTCAACATGAATCAAGCCCCTCCCACGTGCCAGACTCTGTGGGGCGTTTGACGCACTTGACCTCTTTTAAATCTCACAGCAATGGTGTGATGCAGGTACTCTTTTTCCCTTTTCCAGATGGGACTACTGAGTTCAGAGAAGTCACGTAACTTGGGGAGGGCTACACAGCCAGCAGCGGGGAAGGCTGGAATAAACGCAGGCCTCTCTGACACCTTGCTCCTCCTGTACCCACGTCTCCCTCCAGTGAACTTTAAGTCTTCTGGGAAAGGGCATTCTCTAATAATTGGGGCAACGAGGCTTGGGAATGATATTAACTCCAGGTGGCAGGTAGGTCATGGCCAAATGGGGGCCTTACCGCAAGACTCAAAGCCACTCAGTCAAGGAAGCTGCCTAGAGGAGGAAGATTCTGAGCTCATTCCTTGAGGGAGGTAGGCAGAATTTGAGGAGCCAGGGAGAAAGAAAGAAGATCTTCCAGGCTTAGCAGGCAGGATTTTAAATTGCTTTAAAAAGTAAAAGACAGTAACTCCATCTGCCTTTAAAGGGGGCGGGGATGTGGAATAATTCATATCAGAGAAAGACTACATCGTGTCCCGGATGCCTTTCAGTAGGGGAGTCTGGTGCGGGAGGAGGGACAGAATGGGGAAACTGATCATTGTAAAGGAAAGATTGGCATGTCAGGCCTCTGCTGGGTCCGGCCCCTGCTTTTGATGTACAGAAATAGGTCCTAGCCCAAGTAGTGGATGTGGAGAGCTAAAAGCTGGTCTGCTTAAGAAAGTGAAGGAAACCTGAGCTTCTGGAGGGCCGTCTGTGGGAGAGGGATAGAGGTGCCGAGAAAACAAAGAAAGGGGGAAATGTGAGGTCCAGGAAGAGTGAGGAGCTGGGGCATCCAGAGGCCTGGGGAAAACTTTCCCGAGGAAAATGTGGCCAGGACCTTTAAAGGCCGATGAGTGACATTTAATTTGAAGTTCCCTGTGCCATGCCATAAAACAGATATACATTCCATGATCCACATGTCACCGGCAGAGCATGTGACAACGTAAAGCTGCATTCGCTTCAGGGTCTCAGTGGTGCAGGGGATCAGGGTGTAGATTTCCCGTTATTCATGAAATAGGGACCTGCAGCACTTTTATTGAATAGGAAAGGGTGACTCCATGACAGGAAAGCTTGGGGACAGCCAAGTGGCTGACATACAGGTTACAAAAGCAGAGATAATAGTGGAGACGACATGTATGAATGAATGAGGTTGATTCACAGGCCAAAAGCCCCATCCTCATGTTGGCTATTTCCATCTTAATTTAGGTAGTAGGTCTGTGGCACTTGGCCTGGTAGCAATTAAAGTTGTTTTTTAATCGTAACCGAAGCTCTTACATTGCTGAGTACCGGCTATATGCTGGCACTGTTCTGAGCACTTCACAAGTATTGAGTCAATGAATCTTCACCATCACCCAGTCAGGTAGGTCACCACGCTTACCTTCATTGTGCTGATGAAGAACTGGGCCACAGGGAGGTTACCTGCCAAAATCATACAGTAAGGGGCATAGGTGGGACTCCACTGCAGGCTGCCTGGCTCCACAGTCTCACTCTGCATCTCTTCATTGTATCATAGAATCTCCCTGCAGAATAGCTCAGCCTCTGCCTTGCTTCATGAGACTGGACAGGACTAACTGCTTAGAGAGTGACAACAGGAAACCTACAGACCCTCTTGATTCCATAAAGAGCCCTTGTTCTTGGTCAATCTAAGGAATAAAATCAGGATCAATGAGCGGAAGAAACGAGGAAATCGATTCCAGCTCTGCAGAAGACTTTGCTAACATGTTCAGTGACCCACACAAATGTATGGTCTCAGTAGGTAGTGAGTCATCAGAGCGGTGCAAGCAGATGCTTTCCAACGACTTGCACACTAAGCTAAGAGATCCCGTAAGTGTCTCTCTAATTTGAGATTCTATGACTCCAGGAAATGTTCCTGATCTAGAAGAAACTACTTAAAAGAGCGACACCGGGGATCACAGGCTCCATGGGTTTCAAGTTACCGAAGGTCTGTTGTGTTGGCCTTTTCTGAAATCCTCTTCCTCTGCTTGTCCACTTGGTTAATTCTCAGTCCATTCTTACTAGACATGGGGTCTCCCAGGCCTTCCCCACCTCCTGCTCCCTGGTTGACTTTTTCCAATCATCACATCTTTCTTATTACAGCTCACCCTCCCCGCCTGCCCAGTGAGAAACCAAGGGCAGAAATCAAGCCCCATTTGTGGTTCTAAACCCACAGCACTCAGAATGGGGAAGGTGGTCAGAGGGATCAATACGTCTTCCCTCTCAGTCTATCACCCCCCACTATAATTATTTGTGTTTACCGACAAGCTGTCTCCCTAGCACTCTCACTGCCCGCTCTGAACATCAAGCTCTCTGCCCCATGCACGTTCTGTAAATGATTCATGGATGAACGATGTCAGGGGTTCCCTCCCCTCTCAGGTGGCTTCCTTGTGGCTTAGTTTTCCAGGGTCCACACAAGGTGATATGGCCTAGAGTGGTCAGATTTCCAACAGCAGGGATCTTTATCATTCTACAGCCATATTCATTTCTGCCCGGGGTGCAGACTTAAATGCAGAGTCTCCCTTAGGGGAAGGTCTTGCTGGCAGAGCTGGGAGCAGGCAGCGTTGTGGACAGCCCCTGTAGGGATGGCCTTGGCTGTACAGGGCAGCCACATACAAAGGGACACCTCTCCCAAAGGAGGACCACATCCAGTGACCAATGATCAAGGTAGAGGAACGTGCAGAAATGCGTTAGCAAAGCCACGTGAGACTGCTGTCCTTAGAAAGGCCTGCTTGCCAGGTTGGCCCTTGGCTAGCATCTGGGAACCTGGATTTGGGGAGGTTTCCCACCATTCCCTGATAAGAATGTCTCACGGTGCCTATACGGTCCAGACAATACCATGTGTGCCGAGCACCTGCTTTCCTTCTGGGAGCCTGGAATTTAGGCACGTGGCAGGCAGAGGGTGCCTGTGTTACCGGCCCTTCCTTCACTGTCCCGAGAAAAGCCCAGAGCCCCAAGTCTCTAGTGACCTGGCAACATTCGACACGTGCAGTCACAGCGTGTTACTGGAGGGATGATGCCTTCCTGCGTGACCCCGCTGGGACAGCGCTCCTAGGAGTTTGCGCCTGGTTTCCTGTGGACTTCTCTTGTACCTTTTCCCTTGGCTGACTTCGTTTTGTAACCTCTCACTGTAACAAGTCATGGCCATGAGTGCCACTCCATGTTGAGTCCTGTGAGTCCTTTTAGATAATCACTGAGCCCAGGTGTGGTCGTGGGGAGTTCCAGCACAGGGTGCGAAAGACCATTTTGGCTCCGGAGCGTCTGGGGATCAGGCAAGGCTGTGACTGGACCTGCCTCACAGATAACCTCCCCTCTGCTTGCTGCAGCAGGTTCCTTCCCTCCCTTTCACTGCGGTTGACCCCAAGGGCCTCCCTAATTAACTCTACCTGAGTGTTAAACTTCGTTTCAGATTTACTTCCCTGAGAACCTAACCTGCAACAGATACAAAACCAGCATTTCAGGACCTGCAATTCACAGGGCGTTTTGTCATGTGTGAATTTCATCATCACCACTTATCAGGTTTTTACAGAGGAGGAAAAAACAGGAGCTGAGAGAAGTTAAGTGACATGCCGAAGGTAACAGAGTAAGTGAGAGTTGGAGCTGGGACTGACCCCTGGGCAGGATGTTTCTGAAGTCTATGGCCTGTCTCAGAATCAGGCTGCCTCTTACCTGTGACTCTGAGGCTCCACAGTTCTTCCAGGCTTGGGGACACTTATCAGACATTTTCCCACTTAGATATTCCAAGAGGCATCTGGGGACCAGGTCTAGGAAGCCCTGAGTGGGAGAGAATTCCAGCACCAGGAAAGGAGGCCGGGCATTTTCTCTCCTCCTGAGGGATTCAGAGGAGAGGATGAGGAAAATGAACTTCTTGAAGGAGGAACACCTGTAATTCCCAACTCACTCCCCAACAGATACAGGTCATGCCCATGCATATACCTGAATGCTCCAGCTGGGACCTCTGGCTCCCAGGACTCACTCCCAGGCCCTGGAGTCTGTGCAGAGAGGCCTGTCCCTCAGTGCAGAGGACAGGAGTTCTCCATGGTCTCATTAGCCATCCTGCATCCCCTTCCACTGCAGCCACAGGAATCCATCCAAGCAGGGATGGCAATGAGAGGGACTTGGCCTCAGGCACAGGAGAGTTTGCCATGCCACAGAGACAGCCAGGCCAGCTGTCAGCCCCAGAGAAGCCGAGGTTGCTAGAGAAAGTGACAGACGACCTCCCGGGGAGCTCACGAACCCCATCTGCCCATGGCCAGGAGGAGCGACACCCTTTCCAGGACATCCAGCTGAGGCATCTCAAGCCCTCAGCTGCACAGCTTGGTGAAGCCAGCAGCTCTTCCTAGGTTCTGGGAATTCCCAGAGCTTCCCCTGCTGTGGGTTCCTGGGGCCATCACCACCTCACATTGAATCGATGGAAACTCCCCCTTTCCCGTTTAACGCAAAATAAATAAAGAAATAAGCCACACACTCGCCGGGTTAGTCATACCAACAGCTGAACTTACTGAAAACTCTGGGGTCCTGAAAGGAACCCACATCCACACCTTATTGCCAGCAAGTTCAAAAGCCTCTTAGTTCCTGCCACGCGGTGGGTGTTTTTCCCTAACCTCCATGGGTTCTTCTCTTCCACCTTTACTCAGCCTCTCTCTTCTGCCTCCTCCTGCCCCACCCTCAGGAGCTGTGGAAATGCCCCTCTGGCCACATTCCAGCCAAGCTCCTGCCACACTGCTGGCAGGGCTAGTACAATCATTTCTCACTGTCAGGACCACCTTCGGGCTGCTCCTCTACCTCAATTTCTTTATCAATGTATTTTCCCTCTTTTTTTAAACCTATAAATTCTAAGTTTGAAAGTCCCTGTCTTTTTCTTTTTTCCTTTTTTTCTTTTTGGGACAAAGTCTGGCTTTGTTGCCCAGGGTGGAGTACAGTGGCGGGATCTTGTCACAATGCAACCTCCATCTCCCGGGTTCAAACAATTCTCTTGCCTCAGCCTCCCGAGTAGCTGGGATTACAGGTACTCGCTACTGCGCCCAGCTAATTTTTGTATTTTTAGTAGAGACAGGGTTTTGCCATGCTGGCCAGGCTGGTCTCAAACTCCTGACCTCAGGTGATCCGCCCACCTCGGCCTCCCAAACTGCTGGGATTACAGGTGTGAGCCACCACTCCCAACCTAACTACCTTTTTCTAGCCAGCATAGGTGAGGCTGATAGATTTTTTTAAATCCAGTTTTAGAAATGGGAATCCAGCAACTCAGAGAGGCTAAGTACCTTCCCCAAGGTCACACAGGTGGTCAGTGGAAGAGTCAAGACCCCCACTTGAGTGTGATTGCCATTGCAGCCAAAGACCATGCAAATGAGCCACTCCTTGTCACCTCACTGCTCCTGAAACAGAGTCAATAATTTATCCAGAACCATTCATTTTCTAAAAAAGATCAGACATTTCTATCAGCATTAACTTCTTTCATGTTCCATCTGTGATGAGGACGAGCAGAAATACCACACTGCTTATTGACATTCTTATGTGGCTTTAAGGCCTCCTTGGGGCTAAGCTGCATGTTCACTAGGTTAGGGACAAATGACACTGCCCTGCACCTACAGTTTCAGAGTGAGAATAGAGGCCGGGCGTAGTGGCTCAAACCTGTAATCCCAGCACTTTGGGAGGCTGAGGTAGGCAGATCATAAGGTCAGGAGTTTGAGACCAGCCTGACCAACATAGTGAAACCCTGTCTCTACTAAAAATGCAAAACCAAAATTAGCCAGGCATGGTGGCAGGTGCCTGTAATTCCAGCTACTTGGCAAGCTGAGGCAGGAGAATCACTTGAACATGGGAGGCAGAGGTTGCAGTGAGCCAAGATCGCACCATTGCACTCCAGCCTGGATGACAAAAGTGAAACTCCATCTCAAAAAAACAAACAAACAAAAAAAAAAAACAGAGTGAGAACAGAGGCCAGGGCCTCAGAAACTCACAACCCCAGACTGCCAGAGTGGGACCAGGTCTAGAGCACCTCCGGTCCAGCTCTGTGAATTTTAGAGATGAGGAAACTGCAGCTCACTGTTGTAGCAACACAGGCAGGAGCCCAGGATTCCAGGAATTTATAACATCCTGTGTGTCCTGGCCTGCTCTGGTTCTTTCTTGTACTTATTGCCAAGGATGGGGTAATGAGGAAGGCTGTCTTCCTCTCCAACCCTGACGGAGATGTCTGATTATCTGAAGACCAAACCAGCCTCATCCATCACTCCCACCATTTCCACTACACCCCTACCATGGCTTTCTTTGTGGGCAAAAGTTTGCAAACATCCTTGATTACCTGGTGATTACCCTAATCACCCTAATTACCTTTACCCAAGAAGTGAAGGGCAGGAGAGCATGTTTACTTTTTGTCAGCTTGACTTTAGTTCAAGCTCCTATAGAAAATGGAGAAGAATGACAAACATAGCTGAGATCTATTTTCTGAGGCTAGAATAAGATTAGGAAGACTTCAACTCCAATCTTTGAGCATTAACCTGCACATGCATGTGAGGAAATTGCTCACGGTTTGGCAAGGAGTAGGTAAGACAATCCCCAGAGCTCACACAGAGCCTGGAGTAATTTTTAATCCCAGCTTCCAGAGTGAAATAGACCTCCTTATACGCAGGGCATCAGGCAACATCCTCAGAAAAATATTGCCTTAATAGTGGGGTGAAATTAGCCCTAGACCAAAGACTGTCATGGACTTATGTCAAGGAAGTGTAAAAACAAGTTTTAAAGGAATCAAACTGATTTCAAGCAACCTAACTGCAACCCCAGAACAAAGCCCAGTGATATTTAAAGGAATGCAGCAAAATCCAACACCCAACGCAGTAAAATCCAAGATGTCCGGTACATAGTCAAAACCTTCTGGGCACATCTGTTCTCTCCTCTCCTATTTAACATTGTACTGGAGGTTCTGGCAAGTATAATTAGGCAAGCAAAAGAAAAAAAGGCATCCAGATGATAAAGGAAGAAGTAAAAGTATCTCTATTTACAGATAGCATGATATTATATATAGAAAACTCTAAGGAATCTATAAAAATATGCTATCAGAGCTAATAAGCCAGTAAAGTTGCAGGACACAACAACAATATACGAAATTTACGTAAAAATGTAGTAACAAACAACTATAATATGAAATTAAGAAAACAATTTCATTTGCAATAGCATGAAAAAGAATAAAATACTTAAAAAAAATTTAACCAAAGAAGTGCAAGACTTGTACACTGAAAACTAAAAAACGTTCTTGAAAGAAATGAAAGATTTAAATAGGTGGCAAAACAACTTGTGTTCAGGAACTGGAAGTCTTAATATTTTAAGATGGCAATACAGGCTGAGTATCTCTAATTTAAAAATCCAAAATCTGAAATGCTCCAAAATCTGAAACTACTTGAGCATTACATTATGTCACAGGTGGAAAATTTCATACCTGTCTTTATGTGATGGGTCATAGTCAAAATGCAGACACAGAACACACAGTTTATTCAGTGTCACCAAGAGAAAAGACCCCTCAGCCTCCTTCAGCCGTGATAGATCCTTTCTGTACACGCATGATGGTAATGCCAAACAACCATAGATTGTCCACATGGGTGGCTGAGATAGTGACACCTTTGATTTCTTATGGTTCAGTGTACACAAACTTTGTTTCATGCACAATCTTATTTTAAAATATTGTAGGAGAATACCTTCAGGATGTATGTAATGTTTATATGGAACATAAATTTCATGTTCAGACTTGGGTCTCATCTCTGAGATATCTCATTATGCATATGCAAATATTCCAAAATTCCAAAGAATCTGAAATCTGAAACACTTCTGGTCCCAAGCATTTCAGATAAGGGATACTCAACCTGTACTGTCCAAATGGATTACAAATTTAGTACAGTCCCTATCAAAATTCCAACTACTTTTTTTTTTGCAGAACTGGACAAGCTGATTCTAAAATTCATATGGAAATGTGAGGGACTGAGAATAGCCAAAACAAACTTTAAAAAGAAAAACAAAGTTGAGGTCTTACACATCCTGATTTCAAAACTTACTACAAAGTTATAGTAATTAGGACAGTGTGGTGCTGACATAAGGACGGACATATATAGATCAGTGGAATAAAATTCAGAGTCCAGAAATAAATCTATACATCTATGGTCAACTGATTTCAACAAGGACACCAGGACAATTCAATAAAGAAGGAATACTCATTTCTACACATGATGCTAGGACACCTGGATATCCACCTGCAAAAGAATGAATTTGAACCTTTACACCATACACAAAAACTAACTCAAAATGGATCAAACACCTAAATGTGAGAGCTATAACTATAAAATACATAGGTTTAAAATTTTGTAATCTTGATTAGGCAATAGTTGCTCAGATGTGACACCTAAAGCATTCATAATCAACAAATGAAATAATAGATAAATTGAGCTTCTCAAAATTAAACACATTTTTTAGTCAAAAGACACTATTAAAAAGTGAAAAGACAACACACAGAATGGGAGAAGTTATTTGTATATTATATATCTGATAAGGGTCTAGTATCTAGAAAATATAAAGAACTTCTACAAACCAACAATAAAAAGACAACTTGATTAAAAATTGGGCAAAGGATATAAATAGACACTCCTCTAAAGAAGATATACCAATGGCCAGTAAGCACACATGAAGATGCTCAACTGCATTAGTCATTAGGGAAAATGCAAATCAAAGCTGTGATGAGATACCATTACCATTTCACATCCACTAAAATGGCCACAATCAAAATGACAATGACAAGTGCTAGTGAAGATGTGGGGAAATTGGAACCCTTACACATTGCTGGTAGGAATCTAGAATGCTGCAGCTTCTTCAGAAAATGGTCTGGCAGTACTTCCTCAAAACGTTAAATATAAGTTACCATATGACTCCAGCAATTCTACTCCTAGGTATATACTCAAAAGAACAAAAAATGTATGTTCACACAGAAATGTACAGACAAATGTTCATAGCAGCATTATTTATAATAGCCAAAAAGTGGAAACAGCTCAAATGTTAATCCAATGACACATGGATTTTAAAAATGTGGTATCACCACACAATGGAATGATTCAGCCATAATAAGGAAAGAAAGTACTAATACATACTACAACATGGACGAGCCTGGAAAGCATTATGCTAAGTTAAAGAAACCGGACACCAAAGGCCACATATTGTATAATTCCATTTATATGAAATGTCCAAAATAGACAAATCTACAGAGACAAAAAGTAAATTAGTGGTCACTAGGGCATGAAATTGGGAGTACTGCTATCAAGTACAGACTTCCTTTTCAGTGTGATGAAAATGTTCTAAGTTGAGTGGTAGTAATGATTGCACAATCTTGTGAATACATACACTAAAAACCACCAGATTATACATTGTTAAGTGATGAATTTTATGTTATGGGAAATTTCATGACATGTAAATTATATTGAAACTCATACAATGCACAAAAAAATTACTAGGCATGCAGTGAAACAAAAAAATATGACCCACAACCATGGGAAAAATCAATCAATAGAAATATACCTCAAAATGACACTGATGATTGAGTTATCAGAAAAAGACATTAAAATACTCATTATAATTATACTCCATATGTTCAAGAACATACAGAGGAGCATGACCTTCACAGAGAAAAAGGTGAAAGACTTAGAACCAAATTAAATTTCTAGAAGTGAGAAATATAGCATCTGAAATGAAAATACACAGATAGGTATACACTGATGAGCTTGGAGTAGCCAGGGTCTCTACATTGTATTGCTTCATTAAAGTTCCTGTACATATGACCAAAACACATCTGATTGTGGACCCAGAGACTCTGCTTGGGCCCAGTGCCCATTCCCCACTAGCACCTGGTAGACATTTCTCTCTAGGTAGGCCTGAGGGTGATATGAACCCAGTTGGGGACTTTTCCCTTTGGAAGTCTAAGGGTGTGTTGCCCATCTGTCCTCTTGGAAGATGTGATCCATGAGCTCCCAATAGATAGTCATGTTGGTGTGGTTTTAGGGGATGCCCAAGCCATAGCTGGCTAGGAGCTGTGGATAGGCAGCCCTAGGTTGGCTTCTCAGAAGAGTCAATAGCAACACCTATGAGAAGGAGAGGGAGGGGGTATGAGAGCAGGCATGAGGCTGAGATGGTTATATAAGGGGACAATGAGGAATGCTCTTCTAAAACAACAAATTCATTCACAGCTATTGCCACACACATACCCACACAGATTAAAGGGCAGATTTGACATTGTAGAAGAAAAGATAATTAAACTTGAAGACATAGTAATAAAAACTACACAAAATGAAACAGAGAGAAAAGAGACTAAAAGAATGAACAGAGCATCAGGGGCTAGTGGAACAATATTAAACAGTCTAATATATATATAATCAGAGCCTCATAAGGAGACAAGACAGAAAACAAACATTTCTGGAAATAATGGCCTGTAATTTTCCAAATTTGGTTTAAAAACTATAATATTACATATCTAAGAATCTCAATGAATTCCAAGGAAAAGAAACATGAATAAAACCACAAGATAAATCATAACCAAATTACTTCAGACTAGTGAAAAAGAGAAATATCTTAGAATCAGTCAGGAAAAAAAAAAAAAAAAGGACCATTACCTACAGAGAAGCAAAGGTACAGTGATAAAAGAATCCTTGTCAGAAACCATGCAAACAAGAAGACAATGGAGCAACATCTTTAAGTAACTGAAAGGAAAAAAAAAAAAGTCAACATATGATTCTATACCCAGCTAAAATATCTTTTAAAAGTAAAGGCAAAATAAGTACTTTGTTAAACAAACAGAAATAAAAGAATTTGTTGCCACCTGCTCTGGGCTCAGGAAATACTAAAGGAAGTTCTTTAAGCAAAAGGAACATGTTATTAGATAGAAAGCATAAGCTAAGTATCTCCCAAAATGTCTTCTCCAAACCATAAGAAAAGGCAAAAAGAAAAAACTGGATTTTACACAAAACCATACCATCAGCATAGCTGGAAGACAAAGAATGCTTAAACTGCAAGACAATCATGAGTAAAAATGGAAAAATCTCCCAATTCTAGCATGTGATCTCTCATGCTGCCATTCCACCCCTCATAGTTGCAAGGCTCTGTGGAAAGAAAGGACACATGGAGGAAATATATAGGAAGTAGAGAAGAACACTAGAAAAGGTGCCTCAGGATTATCTGAATCACTGGCAAAATATTAAATTATTCTAACTTTGAAAACACTGGAAAACGGATCAGGCAAATAATAGCAGAGTACAGAAAAGGGAATTCTTCCTCCACCTCACCAGTAGCAATAAGCAGAGCCAGCACCCAGATCTTGGATTCTGATATGCTTTGGCTCTCTGTCCCTACCCAAATCTCACCTTGAATTGTAGTTCCCATAATCCCCACCTATCATAGGAGGGAGCTTGTGGGAGGTAATTTAATTATGGGGGCAGTTACCATCATGCTGTTCTGGTGATAGTGAGTTCTCAATGAGATCTGATGGTTTTATTAGGGGCTTTTCCCCCTTTTGCTTGGCACTTCTCCTTGCTGCCACCATGTGAAGAAACACATGTTTGCTTCCCTTCCACCATAATTGTAAGTTTCCTGAGGACTTCCAAGCCATGTGGAGCTGTGAGTCAATTAAACCTCTTTCCTTTATAAATTACCCAGTCTCAGGCAGTCCTTTGTAGCAACATGAGAGTGGACTAATACAGATTCTCAACAACATTCTCTAATCGAAAACAAACAAACAAACAAACAAAACAGGGCTCCTTGGAGAAGAGACTGATTCTAGGACTGGGCCAGGGAAAATGCAAGATAACCCTGGAACATCTTATGATGCCAGAAAAGGAGAAAGTTCTTGAAAAAGGATTGGAGCATGTCAAAAAGCACATGCCAACCAGAAAGAGCTCTCAGTAGCCAGAGCTGGGACAATATGAGCAACAGATAAATAATGATAGTATCCATATTGTATTATAACCCTTAGAATAAAAAAAATTCATGAGTCCATTCTGGTATACACAGAAATGGCATACAGAATAATTCCAACTAATAAATGTAGAAAGAATGAGAGAAATACTAACTCACAATTAGGGAAACACCACAGTAATAATTGTTAAAGACAAGATCCAGTGACATATATTAAAATTAGTAAATGTAAGTTTGAAGATAAACAGGATATTAGCATACTCTCAAAGCATCTCCCCAAATATATTTATCAATTACAAAGAAGGGAAATAGTAACTACTTTACAGTGAGAAACTCAGAAGAAATCACCTTAACCAAGTGATTAAGGTTAACATCACCAGTTATGAGACATTTCAGTGTGATATGTTCATGATACATTGATACGATGCACTGAGAAATACACAACATCAACCCTGTGGTATTCCTACCAAAAATGCATCATCTCAATCAAGTCATGAGAAGATATCAGACAAACTCAAATTGAGAGGCATTCTAAAAGGCAATTGACTAGTATTCATCAAGATATTGAGGCCATGGAAGACAAGGAAAGAATGAAAAACTCCACAGATTAAGGAAGACTAAAGAAACACAACTCAATGCTGTAGGATTCTGAAGCAGAAAAAAGAACATTAGTGGGGAAACTGGTGACATTTGCATAAGATCTGTAGTTTGGTTAATAGTACTGCACCAATATTTCCTGTTTTTGATGACTTGTACTACGATTATGTCAGCTAACAATAGGAAAATCTGAATAAAGAGTGTAGTGAATTCTCTAGTTTAAAACATATCGTTTACTTCACCTTTTTTTCTCTTTTTTTCTGATACAGGGCCTCTGTCATTCAGGCTAGAGTGCAGTGGCACCATGCTCTCAACCAGCTGGTCTTAAGTGATCCTCCCACCTCAGCTTCCCAAGTAAATGGGACCACAGGCACGCAACACCATGCCTGGTTAATTTTTGTGCTTTTTGTAGAGACAGAGTTGTACCATGTTGCTCAGACTGTTCTCGAACTCCTGGGCTCAAGTGGTCTGCCTGCTTTAGCCTCCCAAAGTGCTGGGATTATAGGTGTGGCAACCACACCTGGCCTGGTTTACTATTTAAAGCAAAAATAAGGACTGTGTATTTTGAGGCTAATATATGTGGAAGTAAAATGTTAAAACCATTTTAACACAAAGGGTGGGAGTGGGGAAATGAAAAAATATTTGTATACAATTCTTATAATACATGGGAAGTGGTATATTATTTGAAGGTAGAGCATAATTAGTGAAGAGATGTATATTTTGAGCCTGGGTCAACCATTAAAAAATGAAAAAGAAAAGCAGTGTAACTAGTAAATCAATGGTGGAGATAAAACGGAATCATTAATATAAAAATACTCATCCCAAAAGAAGGCAGAAAAGGAGGGGAAAAAGGACAAAGAACAAACAGGACAAATAGAAAACAAGTAGCACTATCCTAGATTTTCAACCAACCATATCAATAATCACATTACATGTAAATGGTCTAACTCTCCAAATAAAAGAAAGAGGTTGTCAAGTTGGATTTTAAAAGAATGGAAACTTAACTATCTGCTATCCATAAAAAGAATGGAAACTTAACTATCTGCTATCATCAAGAAACCCATTTAAACATAAAAATAGATGTGTTAGAAGTAGAATAGAAAAAATTACGGCATGTGAAAACTAATTCAAAGAAAGTTGGATTGCCTATAATAAGATCAGACAAAGTAGAATTTAGAGCAAGGAATATTACTTGAGACAAAGAGAGGTATCACATAATGATAGATAAAGAGATTACCAACAAGACAAAACTATTCTATATTTTTTTCCTTTTTTACAATGCCTTCTACAGAAAAAAAGAAAATTATTCTAAATGTATGTACATCTAACAACAGAGCTTCAAAATACGTAAAAGAAAATCTGATAGAACTGAATAGAGAAATATCAAAATCCTTAATTATATTTGGAGAATTCAACATTTTTCTCTTAGAAATTGATATAACAAGCATACAGAAAACTGGTCAGAATATATTGAATAACGCTAGCAATCAACTTGACCTAATTGACATTTACAGAACACTCTGCCCAACAACAGAATACAGCCATACATTACTTAACAATGGGAATACATGCTGAGAAATGTGTCTGTTAGGTGATTTAGTCATTGTGAGAACATCATAAAGTGTTTTTGCACAAACCTAGAGGTATAGACTACTACATACCTAGGCTATTTGGTGTATCCTATTGTTCCTTGACTGTAATCCTGTACATCATATTACTGTACTGAATACTACAGGGAATTATAACACAATGGTGTTTGTGTATCTAAATATAGAAAAGGTACAGTAAAAAAAATAGTATAAAAGATTAAAAATGATATACCTGTAGAGGACACTTACCATAATTGGAGCTTACAGGACTGGTAGTTGTTCTGGGTAAGTGAGTGGTGAATGAACGTGAAGGCCTAGGACAAGGCTGTATGCTTATTTTTTTTTTAGACAGGGCCTCACTCTGTCACCCAGGCTGGAGTGCAGTGACACGATCTCACTGCAGCCTCAACCTTCCAGGCTCAGGTGATCCTCCCACCTCAGCCCCCTGAGCAGCTGGGATTATAGGCACATGCCACCACGCCTGGCTAATTCTTGGTATTTTTTGTAGAGACAAGGTTTTTGCTGCATTACCCAAGCTGATCTTGAACTCCTAGGCTCAGGCAATCCACCCACCACAGCCAAAGTGCTGGGATTACAGGCATGAGCCACCTACACCCAGCCTGCTGTACACTTTTATATTACTGACAGTGTGAAAGGTTTGTTTATACCAGCGTGACACAAACACATGAGTAATGCAGTGTGCTACAGCATTACAATGGCTATGACATCACAATATGATGGGAATTTTTCAGCTTTATTATAATTTTATGAGACCAACATCGTATATGTGGTCTGTCATTTATCAAAACACTATTGTGCGGTGCATGACTGTACACCTTTCTTTCAAGTACACGTGAAACATATACCAAGAAGAGGGATATTTAAAAGAACTAAGCTGATACGAAATATGTTCTGATTACAGCAATATAAACCAGAAGAAAGTTCTCAAATCAATAATCTAAGCTTCCACCTTAAGAAAGTATAAAAACAAAGAGCCAATTAAACTCAACTGAAGCAGAAAGGAAGGGCTGCAGTACAGGAAGGGCCTGGCAGACACTACCTAACTTTTCCTAGGAAAGCAATATCTGAAATCACAAATAACGTTACAGACCAGGCATGCTCGCACATCATCGCTGGTTTTCCATGCAACGCGGATGAGCCATTTCATTCAGATATTTATTGAACCCTAGAGAAAAAGTGGTGAACAAGACATTCCCTACTTTCATGGAGTTACAATCTATCAGCAGAGAGAAATGTCAGCTAATTGACAATTGCTTAATTACACTTGTCTTAAAGGCTATTCAATGAGGGTACGCTGAGGTCTGGTAACAAAGAGACCCAATTTCTTCTCCAAGATAAAGTCCTTTGCGAGATGTTCAGGTCAGTGAGGCAGCTCTCCTCCATGAGGTTATTCAGGGGCCCATGTGGATGGAGGCTCTGTCAATTTCAACATATGGCTTTCCAGGTGCTCTGGCTATATTACCCCAGTAAGCTGGAAAGGGAAAGACCCAAAAGGAGCACTCTTGGGGGGGTTCTATAAGCCAGATCTGGAAGGGGCAAACATTGCTTCCACTCATATCCTACTGTGGAGAATTTAGCCACATGACCCCACTGGACTGCAAGACAGTCTAGGAAATGCAGTTCCCCTATGTGTCCAAAGAAGAGAATAGATTTGGGTGAATACCCAATAGTTTCTATGAAAGCAAAGTGACTTGGGGGATCTAACCTAGCGACTGGGGCCAGGAAATGTTTCCCAAAGGGAGTGGCAGGCATTCAAGCTAAGTTTTGAAGGATGATTGGGAAAAGAAGTTGAGTATTTCAGGCCATAGAACCAACATGATAAGGCCCAGAAGTGTGAAAGAGCAGGACAATAAGAAACACTTGAAAAATGATCAGTATTATCAGAGCTTGGTAAGCAAGGGAAAGGGTGACATGAGGCAAGATTAAAGAAACAGGCAGAGGCCAGGGCACATAGTACCTTGTGGAATATGTCAAGGATTTGGGTCTTTATCTCATGAACAGCTACTGGAGGGTTTTCAGCTGGGAAAGAAGTGTGACGTGACCCAAATTGTATTTTTAAAGCACAGTACACAGTGACTGCTAGGTATAAATGGACTGAAGATAAAAGAGTGGATGTGGGTAAACTAGTTTGGAAGCTATCTTAGTTTGTTTCCTATTGCTATAACAGAATACCACAGACTTGGTAATTTATAAAGAAATTTATTTATTTCTTATGGTTCTGGAGGCTGGGAAGTCCAAGGTCAAGGGGCCACACCTGGTTAGGGCCATCTGCTGGTCAGAACTCTGCACAGTCTAAATATGGTACAGGGCATCACATGGTGAGGGGCAAGAGCAGGGTCAAACTGGCTTTTATAACTGACCCACTTTCATGATAACTAACCCTTTCCTATGATAACCCATTAATCCATTAACCACTGGATTTAATCCATTCATGAGAGCAGAGCCCTCATGACCCAATCGCCTTGTAAAAGCTCCATATCTTAATACTATTACACTGAGTTTCAGCAGGGACAAACACTCAAATGATAGCAGAAGCCATTGTAGCTATCCTGTGAGAGATACAAGTGGCTTTGACTAAGATGGTATCGGTGGAAATAACACAAAAGGACTACATTGAGGTATATTTTAGAGGTAGAATTTGATGATTGATCGATTGATTGAGGAGGGTGAGGGTTAATACTATGTGAATGATGATCCCATGCTTGGGGCAGGCTGATTTGGGGTGGGGAGAGAATGTGAGTTTAGTTTTGAATATGCTTATTTAGAGATAGATGCCTATGAGATAAACAGAAATGCTGACATAAGTACCATGTAGAATTGATAATATGGTATTCAGAGAAAAGGTCGGGGGTAGTATAATCAGTGTAGGATCCATTGGCAAGTGAATGGAACTGGAAACTGTGGGAGGGGGTGAGATCATTTAGAAAGAAACTGTGAAATGAGAAGGAAGATGGTTCAGAGGCAGGCCCAGAGGGTTCCAACCATTGAAAGTAGTTGGAAGAAGAGAATCCCTAGGGGACGCTAAGAAGAACTGATCAATAAGAACACATGGGCATAGGGAGGGGAGCACTACACACTGGGGTCTGTTGTGGGGGAAATAGGGGAGGGACAGTGGGCGGTGGGGAGTTGGGGAGAGATAGCATGAGGAGAAATGCCAGATATAGGTGAAGGGGAGGAAAGCAGCAAATCACACTACCACATGTGTACCTATGCAACAATCTTGCATGTTCTTCACATGTACCCCAAAATCTAAAATGCAATAAAAAATATATTAAAAAAAAAGAAGAATTGATCAGATGTGAAGAAGGTAAAGCAAGAGAGTACAAGGAGAAAGAAAGCAGTGCTTGGTGACGTGGAATGCTGCTGAGATACCAAGAAAGTTGAAGACCAAGTATTGCTCCTTGGATTAAGTGAAGCGATTGATAGCACCGGTAATGAAGATTGAATCAAATTGAAGAGGTCAGTCTGTCAGTCAGAGAGTCAAATCATATTAGTAAACATGAGCCTGTGGCAAGCAGATTTTTGGGTACAACAAATTCAACAGGAACAAGATAGACAGGGTCTCGCTCTCCAGAAGCCTACATTCTCATAGAAGAGAGGGAAGAAAGATCAAGCTTGGCTGACGAGGGGAAGGATCTGTAAGAGAGATGAACTTAGCGACAGAGGAAAGGGAGTAGGCAATGAAGTGGGTTTCTAAGATGAAGCTGAGCCTGTGTGGAAGATGTGGCCACTGCCGGAAAGAGGGAACACTTTCTCCATTCCAGAAAGATGGAAGAAGAAAGCGATGAATGCAGACAGACCTTTGCCAAGATGGCTCAGGAAGTTGGGAGGGTTTCCTTTTTGCCAGCTTTTATCTATCTATAAAAGAGGGGGGTATCCATTTGCTGAAGGTGTAGGGGGTTGAATTTGAGGACAAGTGGAGAAGGAATGCAATGACTATTTTGGAAACAAGGGTGCAATGACCTAACTGAAATACATCATGAGACTTCCAGGAAGTGTTGAGAATCCCAGATGCATTGGTGATTTGTGAATTTATTGTGGTGCCAACAGGACCAGTGGTGAGAGTTTCTACAGCAACTCTCAGCCACCCAAAGGCAGCCTCAGAACAGCAGTGTTGGTCAGCTTCATCTGGAACTGAGGTTTAGCCAGGCACGTGCATTAGGACAAAGGGGCTAGGACACACAGGATATTTGTCAGAGAGTCATCGCAAGGGAGGAACAAAAAAATCTAGTGTGGATCAGGAGAGATGGGCAGCATAGAGTCAACAGAATGACATTTGGGAGAGGGTCTATAGGTCAGAGGTCTTGATGAAGTTGAAGAACAGTCACACTGCAGAAGCCTGAGCAGGTAAGCGGGAAGACTAGTCAAGGTTGGCTCGAGCACCTGAACCAGTGATTCTGGAGATCACGTGGTTTGGGATGATGACACTGACTCCTCTATGACCTGATCCTAGGAGTGGCTGGACAAGGTAGGAGTGAGAAGAAGATCACTGGTGTCCAAGAATGAGGAAGTCAGAGTGTTGGCTGGGTCACCCATGCAGAGGCTACAATCACCTATGATAGCAGGAGCTGAGGGGGAGAGACGGATCCATGACCTGCTGGGCAATCCCACCAGCTGGTGGGCTGATGGGTGATCCCCACATGGAGAAAGACAGAGCTGCATGGCAGAAGTCTTAAAGGAGGGGGGCTTTTTGCAAGACACAAGGAGGCACAGTGGAGATGAAGAGAAGGCAGCACCGCTGGATTGGGGAGAATGCCCACACTTCACTCCATGGATGCAGGGAGAGGGTGTCCTTGGGAACAGCCCAGGCTCACTTAAGGATAGGGGCCATAGGCTGGATTCTCTAGGAAGCAGACTCTGGGAAAGGGTTTAGTGTTCAGGGTGTTTATTAAGAAATCTTCTTGAGATCAACACGTAAGGATGTGATGGGGAGGAAGCAGCCTCGGGCAGAGAGAGAAGCAGAGCTGGGATGCAGGCCCTTGGCTAACGCCTTGGGGAGCCGTGGAAGGAAAATGGTCCATCTATCAGAGTTGCCCTGCGCTGGACCAAAATGGCCAGGTATTTATACCCTCACATGGATCAGACATCAGATATGGCATGCCCGTGGGCAAGGCAGCTCTCTGCAGCTAAGGCAGTCTCCAAGGGGGATAACAGCTAAAGGCAGGCCACTGGCCACTCTGCCAGCTGCTGGCATAACAAGTCCCTCCTTGATGGAGGATCTAGGTGGTGCATCTGCATGTCCCCCAGCAAAGAATGAAAGGAGTCTGCCATCCACTGAGTGGAAACCCTGAGGCCCAGTGGAAGGGTATGAGACTTGAGAAGAAGAGTGGGTACTGTCCTGTGTGGGCAGCTGAACACAGTTCTAGAGCATTCCAGAAGCACAGCCCCCAGAGCTAGCAGAGCCGGGGATGCTGGTGCATGGCAGGCGAGAAGTGAACAGACTCAGACTGCAGCCCACATTCTGCCACTAATTAGTTGTGTGACCTTGGGCAAGTCCCTTGACCTCTCCAGCCTTAGACTCCTCAACAGATAAATGAGAGGAAGAGAGAATCTAGACAATCTCTAAGGTGTATTCAGAGCTAATCTGCAGGACTCTCTCAACCTAGAAGGAAACCACTGGGGTGGGGAAGATTCTGAGGCCTGTGCTCCCCCCGCAGAAGGTCCTAAAAAGCAATCCAGGGCCACCCAGGGTGCTCATGTGCCCAAGCCTGCCTCTCCCTGCTGCTCCCACTCTCTCAGGCTCTAGCTGCAAATTGGTTCACATGATGAATGCAAGCTGCCTGAATCACTCATAGGATGGCTTGAGAAAAAGCAATTAAATGCTTTCTTAATTGTAGGATGGCAAGAGGTTAATGAGTTACTATAAAAACCAGTCCCTACCATCTGGTGGCTGTCACCAAAGCCCACATGCAGGAAGAGATCCCAATTTGTAAGACAGAACGACAGGATCACTCCAAGTCAAGAGAAGGGATGCAGGCGCAAGGGGCTGAGGCTGGGGGCCCCAAGCTCCAGAGCCCAGTTAGCATGTCCCTGCCCGTCCCCAGACGTCGCCTAGCTGCAAGGCGGCTCAAAACCAAAGTGCAGGGAAACACAGAGGGGGAGCCAACCATTCATCAGTTCAGACTCTGTTTTTCTCTAAGATCCTGCTTTTGCAAGGGACAGCCCTGACACCCACTTTGCTCAGCAGGAGCCAGGAGGAGGAGAGAGAAAAGTGGCAGACTGAGGGAGAACCCGGCCAAGCTGAGAGAGGGACGGACAGAGGCAGGGACAGGCAGAGCTAACAAAGAAAAAAAGACAAAACAGGCAGAGAGATAAACAGAAAGGATGAAAATGGAAATGCCCAGACGTGAAAACAGACGGTGACATAGCCAGGTTGTGAGCTTGTGAAGCAGATGAAAGGACAGGTCATTTTCTAGAATCAGACAGGAAAAAATCTTCTGAGGGTTTTGCTTTTTCTGAGCAAATGTGCCTTCGGTATTCCTCAGCCTTCTGTGTCATCAAGAGAAATGGCCCTTCTCCCTTGGTGGGTGTGAAGAGGAAACAGAGAGGTCAGCCCCTGCTCTGCACACAACCTCAATATGCACACATACACACAACACATGCACGTACACATGCATATGCATGCACGCCAGCACCACACACAACACGCATACGTACCACACATATACACAACACAAGCACATACACATGTATATGCATGCACGCCAGCACCACACACAACACACATACACACCACACACATATAGGTGCAACACACACATGCATGCACAGACACACACATGCATAGCACACATACCACACACAACACACACACAAACACACATGCACACAAGCACACATGCATACACAGTCACACAGATACAGCACACATACCACACACAACACACACACACACACAGACATGCACACACAGACACACATGCATACAGACATGCACACAGCACGCATACCACACACAACATACACATGCATGCACAGACACACATGCACACAGATTCACATGCACACCCAGACATACACACAGCACACATACCACACATGACACATACAGGCACACACAGATATGCACACACAGACACACAGAGCACACACAACACACACAGACACACATACACGGATATACATCACACACATACACACACCACACAACATACCCATATATACACAGACACATGCACATACACAGAAATACACAAACACACAAAAACACACAAAAAGGCATATATATGCACACATCTATATATGCACAAACGCACACAGACACACTCTGAAAAGATCTCACTTCCTGCTAAGATCCCTGAAACAACCTCTTTCTCACCCAACCCCAAACACAAGCAGTTCTCACCAGCCATGGCGGAATCGTATGTACAGAAAGCCCCATGCCACGCGCCATTTCTCCCTTGGCCCCAGTCCCCAAGGCCCACCTTCAGTCCTAAGTCTGGCGGAGGCAGGGCTGGATCTCCCGACAAAGAGAAAGGAGCCAGAAAGTCCACACATTCCAGGGGCAGCACAGGCTGGGACTCTACGTGGCTAACCCTTGCTGGCCTCTCTGCCATCTTCCAGGAAGTAGCTAGGAAATGCAGAGGTCAGCCCGCACCTGCTGTGCCAGGGTCTGGCTGTGCCTTTCTTCCGGGATGGGATGAGGCCTCGATGTACTCGCTTTCCCAGACTCTGGAAGCTTCCTCCCCTGGCTCTCCCCCACAGGTTCTAACTGGCCCCAGCAACAACACAGCAGGCTGCGGCTCACAATGAGAGGGCGAGGCCCCTCTTCCTACATTGCTTTCCCTCTTTGAAGATAATGGGAGCTTGCTCCTGCTAGGTCTCATTTTTTTTTTTTTAAATCTATGGCCCTGAGTGAACAAATAAACAAACAAAAAACAGGGATCTACATACAGCTGGAAGATTCCAATCTCTCCATTTCCCACATTATCTTGAGTCTTCAATTTTCCTTCTCCTCCCTCCTACTGCCGTCCATTTGGCCAACTCCCTTCTCAGGAGACTGCCCCGTGGAACTGGAGAGAGAAGTTGTACAAGTAATCCATTCATTTTACTAGAGGTTAGAGATTCCTCTAAAATCTGCATGAGAACTTAGGAACAGGGTTGCTGGTGCTGCAGAATAAAATGAGAGCTTGAAATTCCTAATCTGCACTCTATGTTCAACCAGCATGAGTTGACCCTAATTGTCTCTTATTTCCAACAATAATCCAGAATCCCAGGGCTGTGGTAGGTTGGCCTCACCTATCCAGCTGGGTTCTCTGGGGACTCATGTCACCTCTCAGCCTCCCAGAAGAGGTATGCCAGGTCTTTGAAAAGCTGCCTGATTCTGGTGTCGGCGGCAGCCAGGGTCCAGCAGCTGCACAGCAGCAGTGCCAGTGGGCGGCAGCCAGGACGCAGCAGGGTGCCAGCAACGGTGTCCTCACTGGCCTGTTCTGGGATATGATTCTGCCTTTTGTTCCTGTACTTTTGAAGGCCTCCGTGCTCCTCTTTCTGGTGATTCTGTGAGCCACTCAGTAGCTTTTCTGCTTCAAAACAAGAGCCAACATGCATGCGCATACACCCATGCCAAGAGCAAGAGAGACAGGGACTAGGGGAGAGGGAGAAGTTGAGAGAGAGAGAATGGAGAGATTGGAGAGATGCAGAGATGGAGATGGAGAGAGACAGAGAGATAGAGACAGAAACAAATGGAGAGCGATAGAGACAGAGACAGGTGGAGAGAGAGAGACAGAAACAGATGGAGAGAGATAGAGACAGAGTCAGTTGGGTGAAGAGAGATGGGGAGAGACAAGAAAGAGGCAGAGAGAGAGAATAAGACTCTCGTTCTTAAAACTCAGTCATTAAGTCATGGGCACTGGTCTCAACCCCTCATCTGCTTCCTCTGGACTTAGCCTCCTCTCCCAGCCACACTCCTTGGAGGCCCCACCAGGTCCGACCTCCAGTTTTGTCCTCTGGGTTTACATCTCACTTCTCAGGCTGGAACCAATACCAATACTCCCTGCTCCTTTACCAGCCACCCTCCTGCTGCTGCCCCACACCTCCCCTGACACAGCATGCCTGTGTACACATACACACACCACAGCACACACAACTCACACACACCCACCACAGCACACACACAACAGCTCACACACATACAGCACACCACAGCACACACAACTCATATACACACCACAGTACACACACAACAGCTCTCACACACACACCACAGCACACACACATACCACAGCACACCACAGCACAAACAACTCACATACATACCACAGCATACACATAACAGCTACACACACACCACAGCACACACATAAGAGCTCACACACACACCACAGCACACACATAACAGCTTACACACACACCACAGCACACACATACACCACAGCCCACACATACCACAGCACACACACACCATAGCACACACACCATAGCACACACATACACTACAGCACACACACATCACAGCACACACACACCGCAGCACACACACACTAAAGAACACACACAAACACAACAGCACACACATCATAGCACACACACACCACAGCACACACACACTATAGTACACACACCACAGCACACACATACACACCACAGTACATGCACCACAGCACACACACAACAGCTCACACACACCACACACACACCACAGTTCACACACCACAGCACACACACCACAAAACAAACACACTACAGCTCACACACCACAGTACATACACACACCACAGCACACACACAACCACACACAATAGTTCATCTACACAACAGTACACATATACCCCACAGCTCACACACACCACTGCACACATCACAAAACACACACACAATACCTCACACACACCCCACAACACACACACAACACTCACATGTGACCACAACAGTCACACAAACACACACACCACAGCACACACACAACACACACACCACAGCACATACACACTACAACACATACACACTACAACACAAATACACACCACAACACACACACACACTCCTCACCGCCCCCCCCTACACACACACACACACTCTTATTTTTGCCCCGGTTCCATCTGGAATTTTCTGGAAGTCATTGCTGGAAGTTAACACAATCCACCCTCGAGTCCCTGCTGCCTGTGTTCCGTCCTCCACAGCAAGCCTGGGGGTGCAGGAAAGGAGAGGCCACAGGGGCGTGGGCCGGAGACAGGAGGGGAGGGAGAGGAAAGCAGGCAGCAGTCCAAGTCTGAGCTATCACATGAAGACAAATCAAATGCCACAGCACAGTTTACTCCGCGAGTTTAAACCACGGGAAATGAGCACCCCAAACATTGGACCCAAAGATTTTCCTCTCGGTTTTGAGGAGTAATTTCCAGCCAGGTGTGGCACACGCACAGCCAGGTGTCACTGCCAAGCCATTTGATGCCCCCAAGTTCCTTCCGAGGCACCACCTGCCTTTCTTCTTTGGAACAAGCTGGGTGCTGCTTTGTGAAGAAGGCAGCTCAGATGTCTCCTGGAATGAATACATCAGAGGAAAGAGTTCAGTTAGAGGACTGATCCTGAACGTTTCAGTGAATTTCAATAAGCTCAGCCCCGTGAGAAAACAAACAGAACAGGCCACCCGAAAATGAGTCTAAAACAAAATATAAACAAATGCAAGATGCCAGGGAATACTCTGTGTACACCAGAGTCAGGGAGCTCAAGGTAAAAGGCAGAGGGCTGCCGAGAGGTGACGTTAAAATGCGTGTGTCCCCTAGACGCAGCTCCCTCAGTGACTTGCATGGGTGGCTGCTACCACTCCTCTCACCCCTGGTCCTAAGCAGCCAACCACGGGTTCACACCAGTCAGACACCCAGGGCTGGCTGCTGTTGATGCGACTACCTCTGACATCCCCCGGCGTGGCAAGTGAGGACCAGGGCCCTGGAGTACGAAGGCTCGAGGTTTGAATCCTGGCACCATTTCCTGGGGACCTGCCTGCCTTCTCTGTGAGCCTACTTAAATGGGGATAGGAATCGTAACTCTCACCGTGTTCTTAAGGGGATTAGGTAAGTTGATCCGTATGAAGGTGTATCAGCCCAGGTTCAACCAAAGAAGTAGAACTAGTAGGAGATGTAGATTAAGAGATTTATCTCAGGGGATTGGCTTATGTAACTGTGGGTCTGGCTAAGTGAGTCTGGAATCTGTAGGGCAACCCATGTGGAAGGGCAGGCTAGAACTCTCAGGCATGGGCCAAAGCACCATCCACAAGCAGAATTTCTTCTTCACGGAAGCCTCGGTTCTGCTCTTAAGTCCTTTCCATTGATTGAATCAAGCCCACTCCGATTGTCTAGAATAATCCCTTTTACGTAAAGTCACTGATTTTGGACTTTAATGGCTTCTGTAAAAGACCTTCACAGCAACACCTAGATGAGTGTCTGAATAAGTGGAACCATGGCCAGGGCAAGGTGACGTGCAAGACTGACTGTCACAGAAGGATTAGCACAATGGCTGGCTCATGGTAATTATTCACTCAATAAAGCTCAGCTGTGATTTTTTTGAAGATTGTAAAGCATTTACTGATGAAGTTGACAAAGTAAGTCAAGCATTTCCTCTTTTGAGTTCTCATCTTACATGGCCAATAGCACCCTCTTCCTCACTTCCAAAATCTTCTTCCAAAGAAGGCTGAGGGCTCATCCCAAGGAGCCAAAAGGAACGTGATTTATTTTCAGATATCCTCAGCAAGATTTCCTGAACACACTGTGCCAGGCTAGCACCAGGGTTATAGATACAGATGCAGGTACGTGTTGGTCCCTACCCTCCTGGATCCTGGGTGCAGAGTTCCACTCTCCTCCTGTTCTCTTCCATGACCACGTGCCTCACATTGGGCCCACTGCAGTACCCAGGGCCTCCTCCTACAGCTGTCCCACACAGGCTCTGAACCAAAGGGGACAGGGAGGCAGAAATCCAGCCCATGCTCTGATTGGTGCACCTGCCCAGAGGGCCACCTTTTCTCATCATTCAGAGGAGCCGTGAAAGCTAGTGAGAGCCAGTGCACTACCTGCATGGCGTAGCTGAATTTCTACCCTGTCCTGACTCTGCTTGTCTTTGAGAAACAGGATCCCTGCAATACAACTGCAGACCAACCTGAGACTGGTGAGAGCTAAGAGAGGCCACCCTCAGGCTTCATTCTAATCTCATCTACAGGCTAAATGATGCTCCCATCAGTGCCATGACAGGTTGGCAATCACCATGACCATGACTGGAAGAAGCCATAGAAGGACGAAAAGGAAGGCAGCACTTCGGCTCCAAGGAAGTTCACCACCCATTTCCAGAAAATACAGGAATATTCCTCCCCTGGCTTCTTTTTTCATTTATTTATTTATTTATTTTGAGACTGAGTCTCAGTCTGTCACCAGGCTGGAGTGCAGTGGCGCAATCTCTGCTCGCTGCAACCCCCACCTCCTGGGTTCAAGAGATTCTCCTGTCTCAGCCTCCCAAGTCGCTGGGATTACAGGCGCATGCCACCACACTCAGCTAATTTTTGTATTTTTAGTAGAGGCAGGGTTTCATCATGTTGGCCAGGGTGGTCTCTCCTGGCTTTTAACGTCCAGCTCCTTCATGAGAGAAATCCTATATTCTCACCCCTTCACCCCTCACTTATTGAGAAGTCGATTTGTGAGCCAAGTTTCTGCTTCTCAAGTCCATGGCCCTCGAATCAGTCCTGCACTGACTGACACTCACTTTCGGCTTTGTATATTGGCTTCATGACACCAAACAGGGAAAGACCCCATCTTTTGGAGGACCAGCTTTGTCCCCTGGCAACACATATCACCGCAGACCATTCTCCTACTGACAGAAGGTGGCTCCTCCAGGAGGCCACAGTCTCTTTAAAAGGGAACGTCCCATTTCCAGCCACAGGGCTGACATGTGATGCAGTGAAGAGCAGCTCTCAGCCTCCCGAGGCAATTCTCACTTCTCATCTAAGGGCCTTCTCAGCACCCATCTCGGCGGCCACCGCCCTTCCTTGCTCATCCCCAGTTCCCCCATCCTACTTTTTTCCAAGTCTCAGAGAAGTGATGCTCTGCCCAGTTGCCACCGTCATCCCACACCTGCACCTGAGCCTGAAGCTGGTCTGCTCACTGGCATGGGGACAGTGCCGCTAACCTAGGATGAACCAGTCCCCAGATCCATGATGAGCCTCCCAGTCTATGCTCGTTCCATTCACATTTGCCCCTGATGAATCCATAAGGCCCCAGGAAGTCCCCCATGCCCTTTCTGGAAGCCCAACAGGCTCCCAAAGAGTCTGACTTGGGTTATGGCAAACCTGGGGGCCAGTCCCAGTTCTCCTAACTTACTGGTTATATGAGCTTGGCTAAGTCCATTAACCTTTCCGAGCTTGAATTCTTCCTCTAAAAAATAAGGACAATCATAAAATTCACTCCAAGGAGTTTCCATGAGAAACAAGTAAAATATTGTGTAAGAACTGCCTGACAGTCAGGCGTGGTGGCGCACACATGTCATCTCAGCAGTTTGGGAGACAGAGGCAGCAAGATCACCTGAGGTCAAGAGTTTAAGACCAGGCTGGCCCACATGGTGGAACCCCGTCTCTACTGAAAACACAAAAAATAGCTGGGCGTGGTGGCACATGCCTGTAGTCCCAGCTACTCAGGAGGCTGAGGTGGGAGAATCACTAAAACCCAGGAGGTGGAGGTTGCAGTGAGCCGAGATCACATCACTGGACTCCAGCCTGGGCAACAGAGTAAGACTCCATCTCAAAAAAAGAGCTGCCTGACACATGGTATCCAGTCTACCTCTTGCCTGCCCAGCCTCTTTGGCTGATCTCACCACCCACCCTTCCTCCAACCTTATCTTTATCAGATATGTGAAACCCACACTGAACCCATCTGACTTCATGATATCCTAGCTCCAGCCAAGTTAACCCCCTACCCTCTGCCACCATTGCTTCACCATGGCATTGGGAAAAAGAGCGTGTTTGGTTTGGCATCTGGTGGGGAAGGCTTCCAATAAGCAAAGCTCAAATTCAGTTAGGATCAAAGTGGGGAACGTGGAGTTTTATCACAGGAACTCCTTTCATGAGAGAATGAGAAGCAGGTGTAGTCTTCCCCACCAACCCTTCTCCTGCCCCCAACAATATGGGGGTGGTGTAGAGGACCCCAATCTGTAGGGAACCCAAGTACAGGAGGAAGCACTTTGCCATCTGCCAAGCACCCTATCAATGTTCGTCATGATTAGAAGTTAATTCCTGCCAGCCCCTTGGAAACACGGCCCTCTAGGGAGGATGAAGCTGGCTCTTCCCACCTGGCCTTGGAGAAATCTGCTGCTCCCCAGAATCCCCAGAATCTAAGCACAGCAGCTAAAGAACTTCCAGATGTGGAACCGTCAGGCCCCTCACCCCTCCAGCTGCAGAAAAGGTCTAATCTGAGCAGGTTTGGAAACCTCAGCACTACTAAGGTCTGGGGCCGGATGATTGTTTGTGATGGGGGGACTTTGTGTGCATCGTCGGATGTTTAGCAGTATCCCTGGCCTCTGCTCACTAGGGAGTAGCACTCCTTCCCCAGTTGTGACAACCAAAAGCATCTCTAGACGTTATCAAATGGGGGAGCAATCACCGCTGACTGAGAACCACTGCCCCTAGGCCTGTCCAAGCTGCTTTACATGGCGTTCGTGGTGGGCCCTGTCTTCCAGCTTCAGCACTCACCTCTGTGGCCAGGTTGTGCTGAGGCACTCTGGGCTTCCAGTAGCTTGCACCAGACAGTCCACAGAGCCCCAATGCCTGCCACGCCCAGAGCACCCCTCTGTGTCAAGCAGCTATAGATCTTGTGGCCACCAGCAAATGGACCAGGATCTCTACCCTGGATTAGCCACCTATGCCATCACCTGATCAAGTCAGGGCATTTCAATTACATGGTGACTCCCCGTCCCTGACCACGGTTGCTCTCTGCGTTTACAGGATACTGGGAAGAAAACCAGGAGAGAAGCAGATGCCGCATGGATGGTACAGGAGGCAGCAGCTTCCTGGAGTCGACAAGATGGCCAGTCCACCCCATTAGCTTCTTCCACATTTTCTGTAGTGGCAATAGACCACCTTTTCAGTCATGGGTTTTTTGTTTTTGTTTTTTGTTTTGAGTGAGGGTCTCACTCTGTTGACCAGGCTGGAGTACAGTGGCATGATCATAGCTCACTGCAGCCTTGGTAATTTACCTACCACTGTATAGTAACTTAGCTGTGCTTCCAAACTCAGATTTTTATTCCTGGCATACACTCGATGTTCGTTTTCAAGGATGTATTCCGATTTTTTTCTTTTTTTTTTTGAAACAAGTCTCCCTCTATTGCCCAGGCTGGAGTGCAGTGGCACAATTTCAGCTCATAGCAACCTCCACCTCCTGGGTTCAAGTAATTCTCCTACCGCAGCCTCCTGAGGCATGTGCCACCATGCCTGGCTAGTTGTTTTTTTTTTTTTTTTTTTTTAAGTAGATATGGGTTTTCACCATATTGGCCAGGCTGGTCTCGAACTCCTGACTTTGTGATCCGCCCGCCTCAATGTCCCAAAGTGCTGGGATTACAGGCGTGAGCCACCACACCCGGCCTCAAGGATGTATTCTTATGACCAGATGGGGTCATTGTTTAATTTTATTCAAGTCAATTGATAATGAAAAACAAATAAAAACAAAGGATTGAGAAGGCAATTTTATCTTTTTAATCTCATGACTTTTTTGGAAGAAAACGAAGAAATCTATTCCCATTTCCCCTTCAGTCGTCACCACCAAATTAACCTTTTCATTTTTCTGATAATGCAAACATACATATAAATAATATAGGTTATATATGTATTCACATATATCTTAACCCAAATGCATTTATGCTGCATCTTGCTGCAATTTGCTGTTTTATCACTTAACATTTAAACTTTATCTGTGACCCCTTCCAAGATGGTGCCTCGGGAAACCCACTGCCTCATTCTAATGCCAGCTCTGCCTTCTCACGGCTGTGTGACCTTGTGCAGGCTCATAACCTTTCTGTGCTTCTTATGCAACATGCGGATGACAACATTGCCTACTTCATAAAGCTGTTGAGAGCGTTAAATAAGGTCACGTATATAAAACACTCAGAGCAGTGCCTAGCACACAACAAATGCTGAAATTACATTTTATTTGACTCTTATTACATGGGTCCACCTCATTCTTTCAGAGACAGAATTCCATTGCCTAGGTATTCCTTAATTGATCTGACCCATGTTCTTTGATGGCAATTTAAACTTTTGCAAACTTTGCTCTTATAATAAGCAGTAATACAGTGAACGTCCTTGGACATATATCTTTACACATTCGTGCTATGACTTTTGGAGGATACATTTCTGGAGGGGAGACTGCCGGATTATTCTATAAGCACATTTTAAGTTTATATGTCTCTTGCTAAATTTCCCTTAGAAAGCATGTGGCTCTTTACCAGCAGCGCGTATGTGTTCATTTCTTCACTCCCACCAATTCTTTTTAACTGGACAAGCAAAAGCCAGTGCTACATTGTTGTTTTCATTTACATTTATTTAGATATTAGTGAGGCTATCTTTTAATTGCTTCCTTTTTTTTTTTTTTTGGAGACAGAGTCTCACTCTGTTGCCCAGGCTGTAGTGCAGTGGTGCAATCTCGGCTCACTGCAACTGCCGCCTCCCAGGTTCAAGCGATTCTCCTGTCTCAGCCTCCCTTGTAGCAGGGACTACAGGTGCATGCCACCACACCTGGCTAATTTTTTGTATTTTTAGTAGAGATGAGTTTTCACCGTGTTAGCCAGGATGGTCTCAATCTCCTGACCTCATGATCTGTCTGCTTTGGCTTACAGGCGTGAGAAGTGGTCATATATATATATATATATATATATATATATATATATATATGGTGTGTGTGTGTGTGTGTGTGTGCTGCTCACTTGCCCATTTTTGCTGTTTCTGATCAATTTGGAGGAATACATTCTATAGTATGGACATTCACAGTTTTTCTGATAGAATATATTGCAAATACTTTCTCCCAGGCTGTAATTTATGTTTTCATTGATTTAAGGTACGTTTGACAATACAGTTTTGGTTTATTTTTAAAATTTTCAGTTGGTCCAATCTGCCAAACTTTTCTACTGCGGTTTCTGGGTTTGGTGTTAGATTAAGAAAGGCCCTTCCCACCACTACCCTCCCAAAATACACACACACACACACACACACACACACAGACACATATATACAGTTTACTATTTTTATATTTAATGTGCACATCTTTAATTTATCTGGGACTTATTGCTGTGCATGGTACAAGGTAGATGCCTGATTTTAGCCTCTTGCACGCAGGTAGCGATCTGTGCCACGGCTCAAGGTGTCTCTGGCCTCCAAGTGACTCCCCTGTAGGACTAAGGCTCTCTGAATTTGAGTCAGTCTAGCCTGGGTGGGAAGGTGGGCGGTCCAGGAAGCACTGTTCCCTCCTGCGGTCCTCCCTCCCTTTCCATTTATTGTATTCAGCCGCAGCCGGTGTCGGAGGCTTCTCCACTCACAGCAGGGGAGCAAGAGGCCTCCAGGGGAGCCGTGAACACTACATCACTTGAACACAGCATTACGGGAATGGTCAGAGCCTGAGCTACGGTTGTCCTGGGACCGCAGTAACTTATGTGCCCAGAGAAATCACTCTCCTGGAAGATGCATTTTAGGCAGCACAGAGGCTCCGGTGACCCTTATATCATCTGGTCCAGGTTTCTGTGGATTTATACATGCTGGCTTCCCACAACAGAAAGAAATCTAATTACTGGTGGAATAACTTACAGGTAAGGGGACCTCCCGTGGACGCCCAGCCTGGCTGTAAATCCTCAGAGCTAGATGCTGAGGGCAGCCATCACCTCGAACCCGGGGCTGTGTGGCAGAGTGAGTGGGCTGCAGAGCACACATGGGTTTCCAGGGCCTGAAAGGGGAAAGAACATCAGACTGGGCCTCCGAATGCCTGGGATCTTCTTTCTGCAACTCACTGCCAGTATGACCATTGCTTCTCATTTCACACCTTGCCTCCGTTTCCCTCTGCTAGATTATTGGTTAGCAGCTGTTAAGCCACACCCCAGGGACCATGTGATCTACTTTAAATACGCATCCCCGGTGTGCACGACAGCCCTGGAAAATGAGACTTAGGATTCCCATTTGACATACATAGAAACAAGATCTGAGAGGTCAAGTGGATTCGTTTAGAGTAACGTTGGAAGAAAGGGGCAGAGCTAAAATCCCAGCCCTCTCACCCAAGCCCCACACTGCAGCTGCTCCACGGGATCCACGTCTGTGAGCACGGTGGGCAGGCTCTGTGCTGCCGGGGGACCTCAGAGTGTGCATGAGGAAGCTTCCCTGGGCCCCTCACCAAGACCTTGGGGTAACTCCCAGGGTTTCTCCCTCCCTTGGCCTTGGCGTGGCCTTTGCTCTGGTGGCGTGTACACGAGGCTGCCGTGGTCTGGTTTGCACAGCTGCCTGGTACCCTGCTCCAAGGCCTTCTGCCACACCAAGCACCACATCCTTCTCTGGCTATGCGTAAAGAAGAGAGGACGCAGGCCTGCCCAAACCTGACAGGGGCCTGGGCAAGAGACTGATGGGGGCCACGTACCGCACGTCTGTATGTGTGAAAGGTACAACTCAGGCTTTCATCTCGTAAGGTATGAAGTTCCGCTTCTACCTTGACCCACAAATACCCTCATAACCATTTTAAAGGATAAAGTTGTGGTTTTTATATACAACTGACAGTCTTAGCTATATCAAAGATGGATTCAATTCTTGTAAATGGCTGTGCAGCCCATCGATGGGCTGTTGATATTTGGATGAGTAATAAAATAGAGACATAATGCATGCATTATTTTATAGTAATATCATAAAATTTTTGCCTTCATTTTAGCAGTCTTCAAGTACCTTCATCCTTACGAAACTTTGTTCCATTAATAATAATTGTCTAAGGATTTAAAAATAAAGTATAACTGTATTCAAAGAGAATAATCTGTGATTATACTTTCATTTTTTAAATATCTTAGTTATGTATGAATTGAATATTTTTCAAATATGATTTCAGCAAAAGTTATTTTTCTTCTAAAATATTCAAAATTGCTATAAAAAGCAAAATAGAAATCGTAATTAATGAATATCAAAATTTTTAGCCAAAGGTACTTAAATAAAGCTGAAACTTTTAAACTTAAGTGCTTAAAAATTAGATATTAAATATTTTTATGCAAATAAAATAATTTACGATTCTAGTAGTTAATATATGTTTGCCAATGTAAAGAATCAGTGTTACACTTTACATATGTCATGTCTTGAGGTGCATATATAGTAATTTAAGAATAATATGAATCACTTATTATTGCAAAATACGCCTCAGCATCCATGTACAAGTGTTGTGAATTCTGTGTTAATTCTCACCTCCAGAACCAGGAATCAGAACATGCAGAGAAGCAAGAAAATGAATGTTTGCTTGCAGAAAACAATAATTTACTATACAAGAATCTATTGCATTCAAACTGAGAAGGATTTGACAAGCTAATTCATTTGCCTTTTCTCTTACCCAAGCCCTTCTCCTGCCCAAATTCTCCCTGCTCTCTGAAGCAATGTCTCTGAGGCTGCTGGAGTGGACAACACACAGTCTTCACGGTGTTCAGTCAGTTTTTCGGGACCCAAGGCAAGAAAGGTGCAGAAGGGTTTCCCTGGGGTCTGAATGGTGATGGACATGAGAGCTGGTCCTTAGAGCTGGAGGTTGTGATGGGCCAGCCCTGAGCTTCAGATTCTAAGTGTCAAGGCAGCCATGCATTCTTTAGTGCATATGTGTATGCATGTGTGTGTGTGCATGTGTGTGTGTGTGTGTGTGTGTGTTATGCAAGGGCCTCCAAAGTATAAAGCCTGAAGCAGAGGCTCCTCTATTCAGGAGCTCATGGTGGCGTAGAAAAACAGAGGGTTCAGGGGAGGGCTGAGGTCCCCACGGCCACACCCAGGTCTGATATTTCACTGGAGGACTCCGGAGCCTCAGCATAGAGTCACACTCATGGCTACGATTTATAATAGCGAAAAGATACAGTGCCAAATCCACAAAGAGAAAGGCCCTTGGGGCAAAGTCCGGAGGAAACCAGGAACATGTTTCCAAGAATCCTCTCCCAGGGAGTTGCACAAGACAAGCTTAATTCTTCTAGCAAGGAGTAGTGAGAACACATATGAAATGTTGTCTACCGGGGAAGCTCATTAGAGACTCTGTGCCCAGGGTTTCTGTTGCCCCTAGAGAAGGAGCTGGTCACATAGGCACCCCTGTGTCCAGCACATACCGCAATTCCAGACCCTCAGAAGGACAATGCTGTTCCACATAAAGCCTATTGTTGGGACAGCTTAGGCACAGTGAGCCATCCTTATTAGGGAATGGTGGGAACCCTCCTGAAATCCAAGTTCCCAGATGCCAGCCAAAAGCCAACCTGGCAAGCAGGCCTTTCCAAGGAGATCAGTCTCAGGCAGCTATGGTGACTCTCTGAACAGGAATTAACTGGGGTTAAAGGTAGAGGAAGGAGAGCCCTTTTAATTTCATCCACCTTTTAAATTCCATTTCCTGGGGTAGAGGTGAAAGCCATTGGCCTGAGCAGAATGAGAGTTGGAGACCAGCTTCCAGCCTCACACAGATTCAGTCGAGCTGTCACGTGCAGTCTGTGTGTGTTCATTTTCACCTGGAAGAACACCTGCTGTGTACAACGTAGACCGTAATTTATTTATCTAGTCTCCTAGAAGATACTAACAGTATGACAGCATTTTTATTAAGCAAATCTAAACAATATGCTGTTTAAGAATGTCATAGGTGGTTAAACTATTTTTAAATGCAAGGAAATTCGGAGTAACTCTTATCTGAGGAAGCTAGGGAGCCATGGGGCTGAGATCAGAGGAGCACACAGTTATCAGTAATGTTCTTAAGGTGAGCAGTGGGTTCACAGGTTGGCTTTATAATTATACTTCAGGCCGGGCGCAGTGGCTCACACCTATAATCCCTGCACTTTGGGAGGCTGAGGTGGGTGGATCATCTGAGATCAGGAGGTCGAGATGAGCCTGGGCAACATGGTAAAACCCCATCTCTACTAAAAATACAAAAATTAGCCCCACATGGTGGGGTGCACCTGTAGTCCCAGCTACTTGGGAGGCTGAGGAAGGATAATCCTTGAATCCAGGAGGTGGAAGTTGCAGTGAGCCAAGATTGAAACGCTGCACTACACCCTGGGCAATTTTAAAAGGAAGCCATCTCAAAAAATATAAAATAAAATGATTATAGTTTATAACTTCACATAAATGATGAATACATATGTTCTTTCACATGTACTAAAAATATGCATTAAAGCATTTTAACTTTCTAAAATTTACCATCTGGGTAATGGTGAGGTGCCCTTCCTGACTATGGAATTCTCAGGGCTGGCTACCATCGAAACTAACAAACATTATAATTTAATTGACATAGAAACTCATCATCATCTCCAATCAAATGACATCAGGCTTCATATTTTATATTACTGGCTGCTTATTTTTCTCACTGAGGATCTCATTTTGTGAATGAGTTTGATTCTGTGAATCAATTCAGTTTTATCCCTCAACATTTTATTATTTTAATTCGTAAGGGAATAACATTATTTCATTTTCAGTATATTTCTTTTTACAGTTATGCTTTATTTATGATCAATGACACTGGTCTTCTATTTATGGTAGAGACGCAAATGCTTTCTTTTAAAATAAGTTTACACAAGCTAAAGGTTGAGACAAATTAAATACAAACATTAATCAAATGATAGCACAAGCAGTGTAGCAAAGTGATGATAGTTGTCAGAGAGTTGAACGAAAGCACTGGGCGACTCTGGCTGGAATGCAACTATCTAGCACCCAAGTTCTCTTTGCTAAGTCTGATGAGGGGTCAGAGAGTTACGGGATGTGTATGTGTATGCTTGCGCGTATATAACACGATCTTTCTCCTCAGAGAGCTTCCACCTAAAAAAGCACACACTTACCAGTAAGAAAACAGGCAGTGGTGAGGCCTCGAAGCCAGTCCCTGCGGGAGGCACATGTCAAACTGAGATGGGGAAAGGGTCAGGCTTTTAAGAAGACAGGTGTGAAGCTATGAGTCACACTGCCTTTCGAAACTCTTCCTAGATGTTAGGCTGCACCCAATCCTAACACTTCCGAGAGTACAAACTTATGGATCTCCTGTGGGCATCACTGGTTTACGGTACTGTATAGGCCTTTCTAATTTTAAAAATGATAAACCAGCAACATCCAGCAGGATGTAGTAGGGGCTGTCCCACCTCTGTACTGTGTATGTCAGGACCTGCAGAGAAAGGCTCTACCCAGAGTGTCCATCCTACCTGCCTACAGAAATGAAGAGCACCGTTCACCAGCTGTGAACCGAATGAGCTGACAACTGCCAAACACACAGACACACGTAGCATGTGCCGATTGTGCTATGTAATGATACCAAGCTCTAAGAGGTAAAGAGCCCAGAAAAAGGGATAGTTCACCCTGCAGGAGACTGAATCTGAAAAGGTTCATTAGTCATTACGACTCCTATCGCCTAGAACAGACGCTAGCACAGAGTGCATGCTCAATTGATTCTTGTTGTAGTAGTGAGTAGGGACATAGAGGAATTAAGCTAGCCACAATGAGAGGCTGTCCCCCAAAGATCCATATGCCTATCCTTTTCAAGGAACCTATGGCGATTACTTTACATGAGGAAATGGGACTTTGCTGATGTGATTAAGGTAAGGATTCTGAGATGGGGAAATTATCCCGGATTACCCAGATAGGCTCCTAATGTAATCATAAGTATCTGATAAGAGGGAGGCAGAGGAAGATTTCACTACTGAGAGAAGAAAAGGCAATATGACCACTGAGGCAGAGACTGGAGTGATGTGGCCACAAGCCAAGAAATGCCTGCAGCCACCAGAGGCTGAAAGAGGCCAGGAAAGGGAATTCTCCCTGGGAGCCTCCCAAGGAATCACAGCCTTGCTGCCACCCTGATCTGGGCCTGTAAGACTCCGTGTGGATTTCTGGCCACCAGAACTGTAAGAGAGTAAGTTTCTGTTAAGTCACCAAGTTCGTGGTGATTTGTTACAACAGCCACAGGAAGCAAACACAGCCACAATCTGGGAAGAAGGTACAGGGAGAGGGAGCTGTGAAAGCTGTCTGAATGCCAAGGACATTGGAGAGCCTAGGGGTTTTGAGCTGAGGCCTTCTAAGATGCAAAGGGAGCTTGAGAAAAATTAATCTGTCTTGGCTGTGCAAAATAGATCGAAGGTGGGGAGGCCAGAGGCAGGGAGCTCTGTCAGGACGTTCTTGAGGCAACTCAGACACACAGGGGTGAGAGACAGGCCCCCGGGATTAACAGTGGAAAGGAGAGAAGGAGATCAGTCCAAAAAAAAAAATTCAAAGGCAAAATTGATGGAGCTTAGTGAAAGGCTGAGTATAGCAGATGAAGGAGAAATTTCTTCCAGCTGTTAGAGCAGACACAGGCAGAGAGGGGAAAATTGCAGCAAAGAGGGAGACATTTTTAAATGTTTCTAACAATGTTGAGCAGTTAGTCTACACTACAGCCGTGCCATGAACTAAGCTGCTCAAAGAGTCAGAGAAACAGCTCATGGATCAACCCTTTCTATGGCCGGCTGCTGGTGGCACGAGAAACATGCTATTGCCAGGGCTCCTTGTTATAAAGTGAAGAATTCTTCCCGCCTTGACTTCTCCTCACAAGGCCTAGATTTGCAGTGTGGAGGTGGGCAGGGGAATGGAGTGGAAGAGAAGCAGAGGAGTGCAGGTAGAAAGTAAAAAGGGAGGAGAAAACAACATCAGCGTCAAACACAGCAGATGTATCCCAGCTGCCCTCTTGCCGGGGTGCTGACCAGAGTCTCAACAAGCCCATCAGAATGAGGGTGACACCTTCACAGCTACACTGGCAGAGCCCTCTCACCGGCTGCCACTTCCATCCCTGCAGACCTTGAGAGTAAACAACCTTCTCGCCAGAAATGCAAGTGGATTCTGGCATGGTGGGGGACTGCAGAGCAAGGAGAAGTCAGTGCATTGAGCAGGAATTGGACTTGAAATATCTGATTTAGGGTGTACCCTAAAACCAAGCACTACCTAGAGCAGGGAGCACTGCCCCAGAATAGGAATCCATTGACCCTAGAAGCAATCTCCAGAGATTTGGGCTACAGATTGGGAGAATGTAAATCCCAGCAGTGCCCTGCCCCAAGCCCTTAGTGATCACCAGTCCCCACTGGGGAATTCTGCCACAATGCCTCCACCGACTGTACCGAGAAATTCTCTAAGAAGGCCACAGCTCTGAAGTCTGCCTTTGTGCGGGCACTGTCAAGTCTCAGGGTTCAGCTTGGCTTGGTAAGCGGGAGAGAAAAGGGAAAGAGGTTCCTGCATTTACCACTAATTATTTACTGTGCATCTCCTGTGTGTCAGGCACCTGCTAGATGCTCAGAATACTCAGTAAATAAGAAAAGCCCAGCCCCTGTCCCCATGATGCTGATAAATATTATCAAAAGCAGCCTTTGAAAAAAGCCTGAGTGGAAGCTTGAATCAGAACCAAATCTCTATTTTCCAAAATGATTGAACTGGCAAACATGCAAATGTTCTCAGGACCAAAACAGGATTTGGTTCCATTTGAGTCTCTCCTCTCTTTGGGGGCCTCAAACAACCTGCTGAACAACAGAAACTCACATGGCCCCATCTTCTGACAAAGTCCCTGGAGGAATTGCTGAGATTACTGAGAAATCAATTTGATCTCACCATTTTCCAGCAGTATTAACCCTCTTCCTTGTCCAAGTCCCTTCACGGGTTCATCTGCTCATTCAACAATGATTTACTGATTGCCCAGCCTGTGCCAGGTGTGGACAAAGGCGTGGCCCTGCCCAGTGGGGCTGCTAGTGCAGGTGCACACCATTTGTATTAGACCATTTTCATGCTGTTGATAAAGACATACCCAAGACTGGATAATTTATACAGGAAAAAGGGTTTAATGGACTTACAGTTCCACATGGCTAGGGAGGCCTCACAATCATGGTGGAAGGCAAGGAGGAGCAAGTCAGGTCTTACATGGATGGCAGCAGACAAAGAGAGAGAGCTTGTGCAGGGAAACTCCCATTTTTAAAACCAGCAGATCTTGTGAGACTTATTCACTGCCACAAGAATAGCATGGGAAAGACCTGCCCCCATGATTCAATTACCCCCCACCAGGTTCCTCCCACAACACATGGGAATTCAAGATGAGATTTGGGTGGAGACACAGCCAAACCATATCACCATTCATCAGCTCTTGGCTGGTAAACAGGGCAGGAGGGGCAGCTCTGATCAGACAGGCAGAGAGCTAAGGGTCAACCTGGAGAGGAGACAAGCCCGGGGTTGGAAAGTGGCAGAGCTGGGGGGAAAAAGCCTCAGATCTCTAATTCCTCTCTAACGCCTTCCTCCAACACTCTGTCCAGTTCAGCCACTGAGAAACTTTCATGGATGGGCCATTAGAATTTACCAAGTGCGTTCACATCCATGGTCTCACTTGAGCCCCACGGCAACCCTGGGGTGGGCTTTTTTACTCCCTTTTTACGGACAAGTAAATGGAGGCACAAGAAATCTCAGGATTTGTTCCAAGTTAACCAGCTGGTAGGTTGCCAAATTGAGACACGAACACAGATTTTGTGATTTCAACATTAGTCTTATTTACGCTTGATATCAAACTCCAGCTCTTTGTTCCTGGTATCTTGTCCTCCCCAACAAACCACCAAAAATCACACACACACCCCAACCCCCAAAATAATTAAATTAAAAACAGAAATGTCTTTCTCCACTCTAAGATCTGGCAGCAGGCAGCAGGCAGCAGGCAATTCTCCCGGGAACACTTAGTGATTTCCAGGGAAAATCTGACCATCGCTAACATCCAAAGACTCCGTCGTGGTTTCAATCAGGGGTCGGAACGCTCTGGTACCGGAGGCGAGGGAACAATGGACCGTGCTCCGGGAGAGAAGGCTGACCTCTCTCAGAACCCCCTGTGTTCCTGGCTAATATGTCAATAGCCTCTTAAATGGAACGTTATGTGTCTGGGATTTTACTGTCAGACCCATCCCTTTTCAGTAGGGTTTAGTTGTTTTTTTTTTTTTTTTTTAATCTAAAGTTGATTGCCTCTCTCATTATCAAAGCCACCATCCATCTGTTTCCACTTTCTCGAGGGCTGTAGCAAGGAATAGAGCTGGAAATGTGTTTTTACTTGAGGTTTCAGGATTCCCCCTCCTCCCCGCTTGTTGAGGGTTGTTCAAGTTTTAATGTTGTCACTGCAATACGATCTTCCAGTAGTGGGTGGCCCGGCTGTGCCATTTGAAACTAATTTACAGCTTCATCTGAGACTATCGTCACTTGAAATTAATTAACCAGAGCAGACCAAAAGTTTATACGATGAGGGGAGGAGGAGAGAACTTTTACCTGGTAAGAAGAGACTCCCCAGACCTTGCAAAATACTGTCCTCGGGCACAAAGAGCAGTCTTTACTTTCCTATCCACCCACTTTTTTGACACTAAAACACACACATAAACCATTAAAAATTGAAGGTGTTGTTTTCTGAAAGGTTTCTTTAGGAAGATAAGAACTCTGTGGTGGTTTTCACAGCTCCAAGCCACGGCTGTTACCAGGCAGAAAGGTGAGTAGACTTATCACCGGCTGACAGGGATTCCTGCATCCCATCGTGAATGCTACAGCTGAGATGATGGGGCAAGCGGGAGAGAGTTGGGTGGGCTGGGCAAGTCTGGGGGCGTTTACCACAGTCCCATCCAAAACAGATTCTTCCCAGGCTGCATCGGGGAGATCATCTGTTCCTCTCACATTTGATAAGTATGTGGTGACCCTTTGTTTTGCGCCAAGCACTGTGGGTGAAGGAAACACCTTTAAGAGGCTTGTAAGTTTCATCAAAATGACAACCAACACTCGTACGGCTCTTGGCAGTCTACAAAGCACTCGTACGTGCCTTACCACTTAATCCTCACCATGACCCTGTGAAGTACACAGTACTATCATTCCATTTGATGAGGAAAGAAGCCAAGGTTCAGAGAGGGCAAGAGCTTTTCCCCGGGCCACACAGCTTGGAAGTGATGGAGCACAAATCCAAACCAAGGTCGGTAACAAAAATCAAACCCTCTTTCCACCAAACCTATAGCTAGGGATTATAAACACAGAAACAACAGGGACAAACGGGGCATTAAGTCTTGAGGTGCCCCATGTGAAGGTGATTAGGGGTCAGTAGGCATCTTATTTTTCTGCAGTAAAGGGTTCCAACCACTGCCATCTTGATACTTGAGCCAGTGATGTGGTCAGAAGAGGCAGTTCCCTGACCAGCTCTAGGGAGTTCTGGGCCCTCAACCAGACATAAATCTGTGGGTGACAAAACCAAGCACATAGTTCCTGGGCTCGATTCGACTTTTAAAGCTGAAACATGCAGAGTGTTTGGGCGGCAACAGATTATAATCTCTGTGCTCTTAAACGCCAACGAGTATGTGAAAGTAATTTGAGAGCCATTAACTGATGCTTGCATAATGCCTGGCTGCTGCTAAATACTGAAACCGCACTGGCTATGACTGTTATTCCCCAACTCCTCTCCCTCCTCGAGTCTCAGAGTTGGAAGGAATGAACCTTAGACACAAAGGTTGCTCCCTGATCCAACCAAAAATATGGATATCTATTATAGAACTATATAACCTATCGTAACAGCTAACATGAGGCACTTACGGTGTGGTAACTGGTAAGGTCTAGTACTTTGAGCAAATTCATTCTCAGGACAATCCTATGAGATCTTTGATTACCTCATTGGACAGATGAGAAATCTGCAATAGAGATCAATGAGACATCCTCTTGCCCAATCAGGATTCAAATCCAGGCAGGTTGCCTCCCAGGAGGGCACTTAGCCACGATGCTACTCATGCTGTCTAGGTCTTCCCTAATGGGCTGAGTAGTGAGTGTGTAGCCTTTGCTTGCCCGTCAGAGTGATGGGTGCTCACTACCCACAGAAGCAGCCTCCTGTTGCAAGACTGAGGATCTCAAGTGGAAATTGCATCTTTATGTTGAGAAGAAGTTTTGTTTTTTTTTGTTTGCTTGTTTTTGAGATGAAGTCTCGCTCAGTCACCCAGGCTGGCATGCAATGGAGAGGTCTCAGCTCACTGCAACCTTTGCCTCCCAGGTTCAAGTGATTCTCCTGCCTCAGCCTCCCAAGCAGCTGGGATTATAGCCACACACCACCACACCCAGCTAATTTTTTTTTTTTGTAGTTTTAGTAGAGATGGGGTTTCATCATGGTGGCGAGGCTAGTTTCGAACTCCTGACCTCAAGTGATGCACTTGTCTAGACCTCACCTGCCCCCAAGAGATGCTGATGCTGTTGGTCCAAGGACCACATTGTGAGGAGCAAGGGTCTAGCTCAGGAGTAGGGCTGAACATGCCTGTCACCTATCTCTGTAAATGGTGTTTTACTGACACACGTCTACACATATTGGCTGCCATATTGTGGCTGCTTCTGTGCCACAACTCAGTTGAGTGGTCGCCACAGAAACCATGAGTCCTGCAAAGCCTAAAATATCTGCCCCTTTATAGAAAAAGCTTGTCTGCCCTTGCTTTAGATGACTACCCTTCAAATTTTGAAAAGCTCTGCCCCATCCTCCACCCACAGCCTCTGAGCCATCTCATCGCAGGCTGAGTATTCTATGCTTCATTACTCCTCCCATCAAGTGCCCTGGGCATCCTGGTGTCTAATCGTGATCGCCAGGATGGCAGGACCCCCTCTTAAGAAGGAGCCTAATCCCCTGGTCTCTACTAAAAATACAAAATTAGCCAGGCTTGGTGGCGCATGCCTGTAGCCCTGGCTACTCGAAAGGCTGAGGCAGGAGAATCGCCTGAACCCAGGAGGTGGAGGTTGCAGTGAGCTGAGATCGTGCCATCGCACTCCAGCCTGGGCAACAAGAGCGAAACTCCATCTCAAAAAAAAAACAAAAACAAAAAAACACCAAACAAACAACTCTGCCAACCTGAGGACCCCTCTAGGACCTTGGAGGTAGCCAATTCAGTTGGAAGGCATCAATTTCTACTTGATAAATGGAAGGAAGGGAAGGCAGAAGGAAGAGAAGGAAAGAAGGATGGAGGGGAGAGAGCCATTTGTCATTGTCCTGACCCTCAAGGAATTTGTAATCTAGTTTAAGAAACAAAATCACAATAGCTGAAACCACTGGAGAACTATGAGGTGCTAAGTTGCAGCACTGCCCTGTCTAAAGCAGAAATCCCAGGACTGGGGACGTGGGTAGGGGCTGAAGCACACTGAAGACATGGCGGTGGGCTTGGGCCGGAAAACAATCAGATTTCATTTGAACTAAAGGGAAAGAGAAGACACCCTGGGCAGGAGGAAACCTGGCACAAATGCAAAAGGGGGAGGCATGAGGGCTCAGTGGCAGCAGATCCCATGCCCCTGCATAGGGTGAAGGGCTGGGGTGGGGGGCAGAAAGGATGAGGGCGGGGTGCCAAGGTGAAGTTGGGCATGGGGGTCCTGGACAGCACAAGGGCAGGGGTTTGGGCTTCAGTCATTTCCTAGCTCTCTGAGAAGGAAAAAGAAGTTGTCCGGGTCTCCTGCAGAGGCTCCTGCAAAGTGCATGCAAGCAATGCCAAAGGTGAAGGGGAAAGAGGAGCCGGTGGCTGAGCTGGTGGGTCCTAGCACTCTTTTGCAGGACGCAGCTCCTGTGGCTGCTCTGAAAGCAAGCAGCCCAGCTAAAACGTCTTTGGAACCACCTTGCACTGTGGTGAGCCTTCCAGTGCAAGCACCCTCCCTTCCCTCTCTCCTTTCAAAGGTGTCAGACTCCGGCCAGCTCCTGCTCCTTGCCCTGAACCCTGCACCGGCATTTCCCTTTCAGCACATCTAATCCTACGGTGGAGCCTGCTTCTCACAGGACCCAAACTAACACAAGAGGGATAGAGAATTCTATTCTCTCCTAAGAGATTACATCCTTCTTGAGGGTTGAGGGCTCTCTGTGACCAAAGCAGCCCCTGACAATGTCTGTCTCTGAAACACTGGAAGTGCACAAGGCACAGGAAGCAGGGCTCAGGCCACCGGGAGCAGAGTGTGGCAGAGGCAAGCTTCACACTTTGCCAGGGCAAATCCCAATGTCCCAATGATGGTCCCTGTCAGCAGCCCCCCTTTCCCTGTTCTGGGCCCCCCACTTTCTGGTAGTGACACCCCCACAGTTTTGAGCAATGAGCACGCTCATCAAAGTCCCCTGGAGAAAGTGAGGCCAGTATGCTCGCACCTGAGACTCACCCCTACACTACTCAAATATGGGCACCAAATGTTGCAGACTTTTGATCCTGAGGTGGTAACAGAAGCGTGAGGAATGGAGAGGAGCAGCAGGAGACCACAGAGAGGAACCAAGGCCCCTGTCATGCTTTTTGGGGAGTGGGGGAGGAAGGGGAAGTGAAGGGGGCATCTGTCAGCCCCCAACCCCTCCTCCTTCACAGCCCTGAAGAGGAGTCAAAGGACATCAGGGAAGATACTTCCACAAACCTCACTCACCCACTGGGCTCACCTGCTCCATCCTTCAAATCCAGGATTCTCAACCTCAGCACCAATGACACTTGGACTGGAGAGCCCTCTGCTATGGGGCTGCCGTCTGTGCACACTGTACCACGTTTAGTAGCATACTTAGACTCTACTGACCAGGTGCCAGGAACACTCCCCAACTCCAGTTCTGACACCCACAATGTCTTCAGATATTGCCGAATGTCTCCTAAGGGCTAAAATCATCCCGGTTGAGAAGCACTGACTTAAATCATCAGCAGAAATCCCACTTCAGACAGAACAAAATTAATATGGCTATGGACTGTGTCTCTCCACACCAACCTCCCGACATTCAGTGCTTACCAGATCTCTGCTAACCTGAAACTCCCAAGAGAGCTCTTTCCTGGGCTAGGCCTGGAGGTTCCCAGCTCCTCCCCAGATCCAGCACCGTCTCACTGTTCCCAGCCCCATTATATCAAATCCCACCAGCCAGGCAGCCCAGCCAGCCCAGCAGACAGTCCCAGGGGTGCTGCCTGGACAGTCTTCAGATTGTCTCACTTATACATGCCAGTGGTTTCTGGCATGGATCAATACTACAGCTCTGCTTCCCCTCACTGCATTTTTTATTTTTATAGGTTTAGGGGGTACAAGTGCAGTTTTGTCACAGGGATATATTGCATAGCCCTCACTGCATTTAAAGGAAACCAATCCAAGTGGGTATCATTCTTGCTGCCCATTCCTGAGCACCTCTTGATTTATTTATCCATTCAACAAATAGTTATTGAGTTCCTACTAGGTGGTAGGCATGGTGCTAGGAGCTAGGGATGTAAGTGTGAATCCGAAAGACACAGCCCTACCCTTCCTAGTGAGTAGAGGTATAGGCTCTGAGCTCAGACTCTGGACTCCAGGAAAAGTGAGAATAGATCATATAAAGCATAAAATGTGCTTAGCATGGTGCCTGGCACGTGGTAAGGTAAAAAAGAGCTCCCCCTGCAGTAGGGGTTGGCATTATTGCTATTATTCTAGACCTCGCAGCCTCAGGGGAGAGCCAGACAAATTTAACATGCAATTCTATAAAGGGTGATAAATGCCCTGGGAGGCAGATGCACGGAACTCATTTGGGGGTGACCTATGAGGTTCAGGGCTGTTTCTGCTAGGAAAAAGTGCTACTAAATTCAGATCTGAAGCCTAAGTAGGAGTTGTCCCCTCCCCCCAAAAAATGAGGTGTTGCAGACAGAGGGAAAAGCATGTGTTAAGGCTGAGATCAGAGCATCGCAGCATGGCAGGGGTGGGCTGAGAGCGTTCGGTGTCGCTGGAGCATGCATGCTGATAATGCGAGCAGGGGTCACACCAGTCACTCCTGTTAGCCCTATTAAGGCATTTGGACATGACCCCAGAACAATGGGAAGCGACTGAGAGTTTAGCAAAGGAGGAGTGTGATCAGATTTCATTTGAACATTCACTCTGGCTGGAGAGGGAAGAAACACTGGAGAGACAAAGTTGACCAGTGCTATAGTCTCCCAGTGAGAAGGGATAGGGGCCTGGGCCAAGGAGTAACTGCAGGAATGAGAAGAGGTGGATAGAGCAACAGATTCATGAGTGACACAGTTCCAGGCACACAGTGGATGACCAATGGATAGCTGGAGAACAAGCACACAAGTGGGGAGTGACAATCAGGTCTTTGGAGGACCATGTAGAGCCTCAGAAGAACTCCCAGCAAATTCCTGTAGCATCCAGCCCAGGGCTGGCATCTATGGCCTCAGAAGATGAACCGAATGCTAGGCAGCTTCAGGAAACTGATTAGAAACAAAATAGAAAATGCCTTCCTCCCTACATAGGCAGCCTCCCCACTGGCAGTCGTGATCTGTACTGTCAGAGAGAGAGGATGAATGATGAATGTCAGAGCAGAACAAGAAAGCATGCCGTGGCTTCGGGGGCTGCCACATGTGGAGAGGCTCAAGAAACCAGGTCCAGAGTCTGGAAAGGCAGCAGCCGAGAGAGACCAGATCAAAGGCTCTTAAAAGTCCTGCTGCAGTCAGCTATAGCTGGCTGATGACAGATGAGCTCACGCAGGTAAAGCTGGCATATAAGGTGTTCTGCACATGTTTTGGGGTCTCCAGGATGGACTGAACACAAGCACATCCCCCGGAGTGCAGAACATCAGCTCAGAGCTTAAAACAGGAGGTTTGGGGGCAACCAAAGAAAGGTCAAACTTTTTAAAATATTAATTTTTAATGATGTAACAAATTCTCATACAAAATTTAAACATTACAGATAAGGCTAAAGTCCCTCAGGACCCACCCCAATTCTAGCCCCTTCTTTGCCTCTCTCCAGAGGTTCCTATGTTTCCATGTTTCCAACAGTTTTTTTTTGTTTGTTTGTTTGTTTTTGAGAAAGAGTCTTGCTCTGTCGCCCAGGCTGGAGTACAGTGGAACGATCTTGGCTTACTACAACCTCCGCCTCCTGGGTGCAAGCCATTCTCCTGTCTCAGCCTCCCAAGTAGCTGGGATTACAGGTACCCACCACCATGCCTGGCCAATTTTTGTATTTTTAGTAGAGACGGTGTTTCACTATGTTGGCCAGGCTGGTCTCAAACTCCTGACCTCAGGTGATCCACCCACCTTGGCCTCCCAAAGTGCTGGGATCACAGGCATGAGCCACCGCATCCAGCCCTTTTCTATTTATTCGTGGGTGTGTATATATGTACCCAAAGAAAGTGTGTTGTCTTATACAGAGTTTGCTGCTTGTTAATTACTGTTGTGTGAATTAACCTGCCTTCTTAAATTTATTATTTTTCATTCCACGATATTTCTGGAGATCTGCTCACGTGGGTTTATAGGGATCTATGTTATCCTTCCTAACCATAGCACGGGATCATATAGTATACTATTTGAATTTGGCCATTCCTCCATCATGGGCACTTTATATAATGTGCAGAAAATCCAAAATATCTTACCCTCTAAGGATACTCAGGGCCAAAACGGAAGTATCTTCAAAAAGCTCAACATAATGGTAGAGTCAGGAAGGGCTTTGGAGTGAGAGGCAGGGGGACGGGGGTAGTCGTCCAGCCTCAGCAGAAAGGACCCCGGTCTGGGCAATAGTTATTAATGAACTGGAAGGTTGAGAAGAGTTGCAGTGGGTGAGGCAGGGCAGACAAGTTGCTTCATGCTTGTTCATACTTGGCTTGACAGATACCACATGCTGAGTGGTAAAAGAAGGTTCTCCTGGCCTTCCCTTGGGGTGGAATTACAACCCAACACTGAAGCTAAACCAGATTTCAGAGTTCAAGCAGAGAGACCTCCTTCTAACCTGTTGGCAGAAGGGAAGATGGAGGTGGATGTGAGTCAATAGTCTCCATAAATGTCTTCATCGGGCCACGGCTGAGCTGCCTTTTCACCTACCACAGCCACAAGCACACACTCCACTTGCTTCTTGGAGTTAGGGTGCCAGAGGGGAGGTATGGGAGGCTCTTCTGATTGCTGTGGCTTCTATATTGAGTTCCCCTTCAGATCACACCTGAGTTTAGATGACTCAGCCCAAGCTGGATCCTATAAGACATGTCCCAGGTTGGAGGTTAAAACCAGTGCAAGGCCAAGGTTTCTAGGGTGGGGCTGCAGGGGTTCCTGATGGCCTTATACATAGGTAGGGCAGGCGGTCCCCACACTTTCATCCTTGATGATGCCTGCGGTTCCACACTAAAGTTCCAGCCTGTGCTCAAGGCCGTCTCCTTCGTCCTTTTTTTCCAAAACTAAACTACCCTCCAATCCTACCAGCCTGGAATTCAACCATCCAGTAGGAGTATGCCATCCAGGACTCAACGCCCCTACGTGGGTGATCTGAGCAGCACCGGGGTTACTGCAAGAGCAGGCTTAAGATCCACAGAAAAGACCCCAGGAGAGGCCTGGTCTGGGCTGCTACTTCGACTGTAGGTCAAGTCCAGCTTTGATCTTCACTGTGCTTCAGAGACCAATGACTCACCCTCTTAGGAGCACGCTTACCCTGCTACATAAATGGGAACCCAGCAGGGCCCTGCCTACCTCCCGGCACTGCTGTCAGGCTCAACATGAGCTGCGGATGTGCCATCTGGGAGCTATGGAACTGGAGAGGAGTTCCTTCTACTGGCCACAGAGGTAACTATTCTAAGCCTTAGTCTTCTTATCCATAAAATGGGAATAACAACAGCCCCTACCTCAAGGACTGTTAGAAAGATTGATGTAGATGCTTCAGGAAGCATCGAATACAAAGTAGATGCTGGTAATCACAATTGGAAGAATGATGGATGGTGAAGATGTTGAGTATTAGGGCCTGTGATATGTCCCCATGTCTCAGCAAGGACCTGGCCTCTAGCAGACTCAGCTACCAAAGCTCAGCTTTGCTGCCAAAGGTTCCAGGTTCATTGACTCAGCTTTTCTCGCAGGAGAACATTCCATTCCGTTGCTGGTTCTCCAGGCTCTTCCCCCAAAATTTTATCTCAGTCTTCTCAAAGCTGCCTGACCTTGTGTGACTCGGGCACTGCCAAGACCACATTCAGAATGAATCACCTCCGTCCTGGATCTCAGCACAAAGTGGGCAAAAAACAGGGGAGGGTATGAGTGACAGGCTGCCAGCAGCGTCTGGAAGTTTAGTGCCCGAGCATTTGCTGGGAGCCTTTCCCCTACAGGGAAACCTCGGTGTGGGGGTGGGGAGAGGTAAGCCAAGCAAGGACAAAGTCTCTTGGGCCCCGGCTTTTGCTGTGTTAAGTCTGTCTGTCCTGAAGCAGGACGCAGGACACCACATTCCCCACTTCCTGCATGAGGCCTCCATCTGAACCTCCTGTCTGAATTTTGTGTGGTCTCCACTAAAGTCTGATCAGATCCTTCCCTACTTCCTTAAAAAGGCTAGAATAGCCTTCCGAAAAACTGAGAGACCCCGCCTCATCCTGCTGAAACAACTGGCCTCCTCTCCATGGTGTGGTGGGGGCTGCTGTGATCCAGAGTCTCCCAGATTTTCAGGCCAGAGCTCAAAGGCCTGGTCCGAGTCCCACCCCTTCACTTACCAGATGGGGAAACTGGGCCCTACGAGGGGAGAAATAAGCCCAAATCACAAGCTAGCAAGGGACCACAAGCCTTTTGACCCTCGCCAGCAAAGTAAAATCAATAAACACCACCTGGATTCCTGCAACGTACTTTTCAGCGAAATGCCATCAGAAACCCGTAGGCAATTCTTTTCTAAGTGGAATCACTTGTGGCTTAGGCCTTTGATGTGACTCATCAGGGCAGAATCCCTGTAAACAGTGGGCTTGACCCGCGAGGACGTGGAGGCTGCTCGGGTCAGAGTGGGACCGGGCGAATCCGCGCCTGTCCCCGCCCAGGCTCCCTGGACCCTGCAGCTGAGCAACCCCGGGATTTCCTTTGAAGTCTGAAGCCCTCTTCTCCCCAGGCCTCCGACTCCCGGTACCGCCGATGCACCGCGATTGCCAGGCCGCACCCTGTGCCGGCGCCGCGCCTTTGCCCGGGTGCGCAGCGCCCCCTGCGGACCGAGCGTGGGCCTCTTTCCAGCCAGGGCAGGGTCGCTGCGTGGCAGGCACCGGAGGTGGAGCCCTGCGGGTGAGGACCCCCGGCCGCAGCAGGTCTCAGGAGCGCAGGGTTCAGCGTCAAGGGGTTCTGGGTTCCAGGCGGGACTGGACAACCTGGGAGCTGCGTGGCCTGGGACGCGCTGGTCCCCTCTGTGAGCGCGCTCCATTCGCAAATGGGCCCCCTCTCCAGCCCACAACCAGCTTCCCGAGCTCTCTGAGGACCACACCCATGGAGGTAACGTCGTTGGCAGAACGTCAGTGCCCAGTAACCCCAGGTGACCCCACCCCTCCCTCAACAGTGCTGCCTCTGTCCCTCTCCCGGCAGCCTCCCCATACCCTGACCTGTGCAACAATGGGTAGATGCTGCCCAGCCTCCAAGCCTCCCTCAACCGTGCTGAGCGTTACCTCTCAGAACAAGAACTCCTAAAGTAACAAGCAGAAAGGCACAATCTGTAAGCTTGATGGAGCACTCACTTGAGAGTCAGGAGACTGGACTCTAGTCAGCTCAGCCAACGGTTCTGTTCCCCAGGCTGGAGTGCCCTGACTCAATCTTGGATCACTGCAGCCTCAACCTCCCGGGCTCAAGTAAATCTCCCGCCTCAGCTCCCACCTCCCAAGTCCTCCAGTAGCTGGGACTACCCCCTCGGGCCACTACACCCGGTTAATTTTTGTATTTTTTGGAGAGACGGGGTTCCGATATGTTGTCCAGGCTGCTCTCGAACCCCTGAACTCAGGTGATCCGCCCGCCCTGGCATCCCAAAGTCCTGGGATTATAGGTATGACCTACGTTGGACAATTCAATTGTCCCTCTCAGAGACATTTCCTCCACTTTCAAAAAGGAGATGTGTTTGAATCTGACACTCTTCCACTCCAGTGCACTCTCCAAACTCGATACAGAACTAGGAGCACCCATCCCCACTCTCCCTACCCAATGATGCCCCTGCCCATCCTCCTGGACTAAATTAGTAAAGAGCACCACCCAAACTTCATCACCCAGACTACAGAGCTGGGAGAGGCAGTGTAGACTCTTCCCCTACATCCCCAGAATCTTCAGAGATGCCTCCCCACCCACTGCCTCTCTGCCTTCTGTCTGAGTAAAGCCACCCCACAGCACTGCCAGAATGGCTGTGAAAACACATGGGACCAGGCCACTGCCTGCTTCAAACCCTTCAGTGCCTCAGCCTTCAGGATGAAGGCCAAGGTTCATACCCACATTCGTACCCAGGAAGAGAGAGCCATGACCATCAGCCCCTGCAGATGTCTTCAACGTCACACCCTGTCCCTTCCCACCTTAGACTGGCTGGTTCTCAAAATACAAAATGGCTTGTGATTCCACATACTACCTCTCACTTACAGGGTCCCCTTTGCCAAGGACGTCCTCTTCCCTCCCCACCCCAGCTCATCTAGTAGACACACAGTCCCACGACTAACTCCTGCTCCTGTGCCTCCTCCCCGCCCTGCCCCTGCTTCAAAGCCCCCTGTGCTTGCTTCGATTCTTCCCCTAACCACATTATATTAAAATGTAATTCAATGTTCTTGTGGTTCCAATTACTTATCTGTCTTCCCTTCTAAATGGTGAAGTCCTCAAGGGTCGTCTTATTCATCTCCAAATAACCCAGATGACTCCTGGGATCTCCCAACCCACTTAGCTCTAGTTTAGATGAGTTTTGCAGTAGACACGGCCAATTGCCCACCCAAAAGCCATTTTCAAAGTCATCCTTAATGATAGCACCTTGATTTTGTTCAGGAAGACAATAAGCCCAGCTAAAAATAGTCTCCTTCCCAGATTCTCTTACCACTAAGTGTGGCCACATGACCCAAATGTGGCAGAAGTCATTGGATGGCACTCCCAGAAAAGCTTTTCAAAAGAGAATACATTTATTCATCTGTCCTTTTTTCTCCTCCCTGTTTTTCTTTCCTGGAACATGGGCAAGATGTCAAGAGGAGCAGCAGCCATCATGCAACCAAGAGGACAGAACCCACACACAAAGGTAGAATAGCGAGTGAGAAGGAACCGGGATCCCTAGTGACAACTTCCAGGCACTGTACCGGCCCCTTGCTTGTCTAAACCGCTCTGTGGTGGTGTTGCCTCTTACTTGCTGACAGTTGCAATCATAACTGGTACAAACATGGTTTCCTCACCCAGAAGTTCAGAGCTCTCCGCGACACGATGTCTGCTAGCTCCCAGTGGGCTCACATTCTCCTGGTCAACACTGGCATGAAGCTCCTGTTCGTTTTTCTCTTTAACTCTGGAACCTGAAATGGCACACCACGAGACTTCCATTTTTACGAACTCACAGGAAGCACTGCAGAGGGAGGGGGGTTAACTGAAAATGTTTTATAGTAAAGACACAGACAGAGGCATGCCACATCGCAGCATCCCACACATAATGAGACAAGGAGTAGGAAGCCTCCTTCTTAGAAATCCTTCAGCCACCCCAGCCCCCTAGAGAAAAGACCTCGACCACATCAGCCCATTGTGGTCCCCAGCCTCACACCCTCTGGCTGCCTTCTCTTGCCCTCTCTTCTCTGATCCTCCCTTCCCAGCCCTCCAATGAGTAAAAACCAAATTTTCATGTTCTCATGCATAGCAACTTAATACCTCATTCCTGTGGCTTGGACTCCTGTATGCACCCTCACCCTCTTTCCCAGTGGCTTACCACACTATTATTCCAAAGACAGTTGCCTCTCTATGGGAAACTCCGTTACTCGAGGGTATGATCATTAATTTTTTACTCTCACCACATTTGTCTTTCCAATATGCAGTAAAGGGGCTCCATGAAGATGGGTCATATGAATGGGCCAGAAGAGAATCTCGAGACACCCCCTCGCCTGCCATACGGCATTGCCTATACTCACCTATTTTAAGAGGTGCCTTGGATTCAAATTCAAAGGAATAATTCTCCTGTGAGAAATGGCAGGCCAAGTGAAAGGAAAGGTTGCTATGAAGGTCGGGCCAGTGCGAAACTGGTGACAGATAAGCACAGTGATTCTCTATCCACCTGCAAGTCACATTCAGGCTCTGGGCTCAGGTTTTTCAAGAAGAACTCAGACTGAAGTTAGAAGGAATTTCAAATCTCATCTCTAAGAAACTAAGAATGGTATAGAGCTTTTGTAAATTGGGGGTGTTTTTTCATTCCAAATACTATGCCTGGTTTTTGGGTTTTTTTCCCACCCAATCTTGGCGACTTTATTAATCTTCTCAAAACAGTAACTTTGAAGTTTTTTTTTGTTTTGGGGGTTTTTTTTGAGATAGAGTCTCACTGACCTAGGCTGGAGTGCAGTGGCACCATCTTGGCTCACTGTAGCCTCCACCTCCCTGGTTCCAGCGATTCTCCTGCCTCAGCATCCCGAGTAGCTGGGATTACAGGCATGCGCCACCACGCCCAGCTAACTTTCGTGTATTTAGTAGAGATGGGGTTTCACCATGTTGGCCAGGCTTGTCTCGAACTCCTGACCTCAGGTGATCCTCCTGCCTCTGTGCCTTCCAAAGCTCTGGGATTACAGGCATGAGCCACCATGCCCGGCCTGAAGTGTTTTTTTTTATTACATTGACCGTATGCTTATTTTCTCTTTCTTCACTTATCTTTATTATCACCTTCCTTCACTTTGTGTTTATTCTAACTTATTAAATTTCATGTATGCCTCATTAATATTCAGGTTTTCTTCATTTCTAATATAAGTGTTTAATGCTATGAACATCCCTGTAAATACGGCTCTGGCTGCATTATCATGTTTTGATGTATAGTATTTTCATTAATGTTCAATTCTAAATATTTTCTAATTTCTATTATAATTTTTTTAACCCATGAGTTGTTGAGAAGTGTTTCCTTTTCTAACTTCCAAAATAATGGGAGTTTATAATTTCTTGTCATTGTAGTTGTTAATTTCTAACTTATTTGCTTTATGTTTAAATATGTTGTCTGTATAATAACACTCCTCTTGAACTTTTTGTGGCTTGCTTCATCACCTTTCTCATGATCAGTTTTCATAAATGTTCCACATGTGCTTGAAAACAGCAGTGGGCCTTACCAGAGGGTGGAGTCTGAGTGGAGGGAGAGGATCAGGAAAAATAACTAATGGATACTAGGCTTAATACCTCAATGATGAAATAATCTGTACAACAAACCTCCATGACACAAGTTTAACTGTGTAACAAACTGATATGATTTGGCTATGTCCCTGCCCAAATCTCATCTCGAATTGTAACTCCCACAGTTCCCATGTGTCATCAGAGGGACCCAGTGGGAGGCAATTGGATAATGGGAGCTTCCCTGAGCTATTCTCATGATAGTGAATAAGTCTCACAAGATCTGATGATTTTAAAAACAGGAATTTTCCTGCACAAGCTCACTGACAGGGTTTGGCTATGTCCCCACCCAAATCTCATCTTCAGTTGTGACTCCCACAATTCCCATGTGTTGTGGGAGGAACCCAGTGCAAAGTGATTGAATTACGAGGGTGGGTTTTCCTGTGCTGTTCTCGTGATAGTGAATAAATCTCACAATATCGGATGGTTTTAAACATGGAAATTTCCCTACACAAGCTCTCTCTTTGCCTGCTGCCATTCATGGAAGATGTAACTTGCTCCTCCTTGCCTTCCACCATGATTGTGAGACCTCCCCAGCCATGTGAAACAATAAGTCTCATTAAACCTCTTTCTTTTGTAAATTGCCCAGTCTTGGGTATGTCTTTATCAGCAGCATGAAAACAAACTAATACACAAACCTGCGCGTGTAGCCCTAAACTTAAAAGTTAAAAAAAAAAAAAGAAAAGAATGTGTGTTCTCTATTTGTGTGCAAAAGTCTATTGGGGCAAACTTCATCTTTGTGTTGTTCAAATACTCTACAATTTTGTTCATTTTTTTTAATCTCCTACATTAATCAGTAAGAGAAGAAGGTTAAAATCTATTTTGATCATGAATTTGTAAGTTTCTTCTTATAGTTCTGGCAATTTTTACTTTATATATTTAATGTTATTTTTATTAGACTTATTTTGGTTTAAAATTGTTACATCTCCCTAACGAAGAATGTCCTATCATTATGTAATAAAACCCTGAGTCTGAAGTTATGCTTTTTTCCTTAAATACTATTTGTCTTCTGTTAATATTACCACACCATTTATTTTCTTTGGCTTAGTATTTGCCTGGTATATATCTTTCTAGCCTTTTGCATTCAGCTTTTATGGTATGCTTATGTTTTAGTTAAGTCTTTTGTAAAAAGCATATAAACTGAATTTTGCTTATTTAAAAAATAATCAACTCCAAAAATCCTTGTCTTTTACCAGAAATTTTAGCTACTTTACATTTATTGTGAGTATTGGCATATTTTGATTTATTGGCATATTTGATTTATTGGCATATTTGATTTTGTACTGTACACATTTGTCCAACTTTTTCTTTTTCTTATTTGGTTTCTCTTTCCTTGTCTTTTTTTTTTTTTTTTTTTTTTTGGCAGTATCAATCTTTCAACAGGTGCCAGGCTGGAGTACCGTGACATGATCTTGGCTCACTGCAACCTCCACCTCCTGGGTTCAAGCAATTCTCCTGCCTTAGCCTCCCAAATAGCTGGGACGACAGGCACACTCCACCAGGCCCAGCTAATTTTTGTATTTTTAGTAGAGATGGGGTTTCACCATGTTGGCCAGGATGGTCTTGATCTCGTGATCCTCCTGCCTCGGCCTCCCAAAGTGCTGAGATTACAGGCATGAGTCCTTGTCATTTTTTTGATGGGGGGAGGGTGATTAATTTGTTTTTCTCACTCAATTTTTTACCTCTATTATTTTAGTAGCTACCCTAGAAAGTTTAACATACATGTTTAACAGTGTCTAAAGCTAATTATTATCTTTACCCCTTTTTGGAAAAAATTCATGGATTTTTAAATACTTAACTCTGATTACACCTCCCAACTTGCAAGTTATTGGGATCTACTTTTCATCCTATTTTTCTTTTAGCCTAAAAATAGACATTATTCTTATTTTATACAGTCAGTGCATATTTAGATATGCCCACACATGTTCACCAATTTCTTACCTCTTAATTCCTTTTTGTATATCATATCTGAGATCACATTCCTTCTATAGGAAGTACATGATTTTAGAATTTCCTTAAGTGAAGATTTGCTGGTTTCAACTTCCTCATTTTTTGGCCCATTTAAAAGATATTTTTGCTGAGTGTTGTATATTCAGTATTGTATATAGAACTATATTTTAGACCAACTGTTATTTTCTCTCAGCAATTTTTCTGTTATCTTCTGGTTTTTATTTCCCTCACAAGTGTAATTGTTTTGTAGGTAATTCATCTTTTTCTGGCTGCTTTTGTAATCTTTTCTTTGTCTTTGGTGCTCTGCATTTTTCCAATGATATGTCTAGGGGTGAATTTCTTATCCTGCTTGAAATTCAGAGCATCCTAGTTCTAAAGTTTACAGTCTTTCAACAATTCTGGAGAATTCTCAGCTGATTTTTCTGTCTTCTCTTCAGAAACTCATCATCTTTCATGTTGCTTAATTTCCTTTCATACTTTCCATTGTCTTTTCTCTCTGGGATACATTCTAGGTAATTACTTCAGATCTATTTTCCAGTTCATAATTCTCTCTTCAGCTGCTTCTAATATGCCATATGACCCATCTACTCAAATTTTGAATTCCAACTGCTATTTCTCATTCCTGAAAGTTTTATAATTCATCTTGGTTTTTCCTTTGATACTTTATTTTCTTTTTGCCATTTTTCAGAGTATGTTTTTGTCTCTTTCTTTGCCTATTTTCAAGTATCTCTTTCATTTCTATAAATGTATTAAACATACTTCCTTAATATTCTTTATCCATTAACTCTGATATTAAAGTCTTTTCTGGACTAACCCTGCTGTCTATTTTTTCTGCTGGCTCTTGCTCATGGTGTAATTTTTCACCCCTATTTTATGATTTTTGACTGTGAGCAGAAATTCATTGGAATTTTATCTGTGGGAATTCTTTGAGCCTAGGGTTGAAGTTGTGTTTCTCCAGATACTTTACATTTGCTTCTGCCAGTATCTGGAGCAATTCAAACCTAAGACTGCTTTAAATTCAGTTCTCTGTTTAAGGTATTTTAGACTACATATGCAGAAGGAATCTGGGCTGCAGACCTACATGAGGGCCAGCCTGCAATTATGATTTCACAAAGAATACTTTTTCTTTCCAGCCAGTGCCCAGTCTTGTCAGGCAAGGGCAAGTTTGCCTGTTGTCCCCTCCTTCCTGGACATGAGACATTTATCTTTACATTAGCGATTCAGCCCTTTTCAGTCCCAGCTCTATGTGAGGGTCTCTATCAGATTTACCAGCCTTAGTGGAACTAACATTTTATCTCCCATATGACACCCAGCTTTCAAATATTGAAGTTCAAGGCCATTGTCTTTGTCAAATACCTTCAAGGTAAGCTGGCTTTTCTGCTAGCTTACCTATCTGCTTTCCCTATTATTGTTATGACTCTTGTTATTTGCCTTTTTCTTTTGTTTCTGTGCATTCCCTGTTTTCTTATTTGCTCAGCTCTTCATTTAAAACCATAATTTTTTGTTAAAAATAATTTATCCAGTTCTCTCTCTCTTTTTTTAACTGTTCTCTTCTTCTAGGATATGATTCAATGTGTCTAGTTCACCCAGCTCCCTGAAACAAAGTCTGAAAACAATTTTGGATTGGGCATAGCTGTCCCCAAACAGATTTGTGATTGACATCATCTTCACCACCCAGGTCCCACAATCACTGCAGTGATTTCACTGCATTCTTTTCATGCCTCCCTCACCTTTACTAACATCAGACCCTGTGGATGACAAGTGACTTTTGTCTATGAGGAGCCCAGGCACTGTACTAAAATTGCAGAAATAACAGTGTTCTTCAGAATGTCTTTTTTTTTTGGCATCTTTTTTTAAAAATTTATTTATTTTACTTTAGGTGCATACTATATCTGCCATTTCTCCCCATGTTATCCCTCCCTACCCTCCCCTCCCTCCCCACCCCCCACTGTCTCTCCCCTACCCCCTAACTGTCCCCAGTGTGTGATGCTCCTCTCCCTGAGTCCACGTGTTCTCGTTGTTCAACACCCACCTATGAGTGAGAACATGCGGTGTTTGGCTTTCTGTTCTTGTGTCAGTTTGCTGAGATGATGGTTTCCAGATTCATCTAAGTCCCTACAAAGGACACAAACTCATCGTTTTTTATGGCTGCGTAGTATTCCATAGTGTATATGTACCACATTTTCTTTGTCCAGTCTATCATTGATGGGCATTTGGGTTGGTTCAGGTCTCTGCTATTGTACACAGGGCTGCAATGAACATATGTGTGCATGTGTCTTTAGAGTAGAAGGATTTATAGTTCTTTGGGTATATACCCAGTAATGGGAATGCTGGGTCAAATGGAATTTCTATTTCTAGATCCTTGAGAAATCACCACACTGTCTTCCACAATGGTTGAACTAATTTACACTCCCACCAACTGTGTAAGAGTGTTCCTATTTCTCCACAATATCTTCTAATAATGATAATAGCTAACTTTGAGTGGGCACTTATGAGTGCCAGGCATCATGCTAAATGTTTTGTGTGCATTATCCCATTTAATCACACCA
>CAUYLG010062048.1:0-56513 GCA_963573385.1 Cacajao melanocephalus
AACTGTGCTTACTGTGAAACTCTCGGTCCTCAGCGCTTCCAATTGCTATTCTCCTTGTGGGGATGGAACCAGCCGAGCCCGACTCAAAGGGCACCCCGTCTCGTATACTCTGCACTGAGAAGCGCTGCGCTGCGCCGCGCCAGCCAAAAGAGTCGCGCTGGCGACCCGTGTGGCTCCTCCGCTGGGAATCTCCCGGTCTGTGGGCAACAAAAATTTGTCTGAAAGTGCAGCATCCACTCGCTCTCTGCGCTTTCACTGGGAGCTACAATCCTGAGCTGTTACTAATCGGCCATCTTGGATCTCTCACTTTCATGGATTTTTGTTTATAAAATGTTTCAATCTTTTGCACATTTTAATTTTGGTGACAGGGTCTTGCTCTGTTGCCCAGGTTGGAATATACTGAGGCAATGATAGCTCGCTGCAGTCTCAATCTCCCAGGCTCAAGTGATCCTCCCCCCTCAACCTCTCGAGTAGCTGGGACTACGGGCATGTGCCACCAAATCCAACTATTTTTTTTTTTTCTAAAGATGATGTCTAGCTGTGTTGCCCAGGCTGGTCTCAAACTCCTAGTCTCAAGCAGTCCTCCCACCTTGGCCTCATGAAGTGCTGGGATTATAGGCATGAGCCACTGCACCTGGCTTCTATATGTTTTTAGATTCAGCTTGTCAGTTTTTACAAAGGAGCTTTCTGTGATTTTGATTAGGATTCCACTGTATCTGTAGATCAATTTGAGTACAGTTGACAACACTATTTATTCTTCTGGTCTAAACACATATTTATTTAGTTCATCTTTAATTTCTCTGAGCATTATTTTACTGTTTTGATGTATAAGTCTGGCACAGATTATGTTTAGTTTATTTCTAGGTTTAAGTCATGTTTTTGAATGTTAAAGGGTATTTTCTTTTTTAAAAAAAAATCTGTAATCTTTTTATTATTATTATTATTTTTAGTCTGTTGCTGAAGCTGTAGTATAGTGGTGCTATCTCAGCTCACTGCAACCTCTGCCTCCCAGATTCAAGTGATTCTCCTGCCTCAGCCTCCCAAGTAGCTGGGATTACAAGTGCCTGTCACCACACCTGGCTGATTTTTGCATTTTTAGTAGAGACAGGATTTCACCATGTTGGCCAGGCTGGTCTCAAACTCCTGACCTCAAGTGATCTGCCCGCCTCAGCCTCCCAAAGTGTTGGGATTACAGGTGTGAGATTAAAGTGCATTTTCTTGGTAAATTTATTTTCCAATCGTTTGTTGCTTTTATGTAGAAATATAGTGAATTTCACAGAATAATATTTTATATAATTTTTATATTTTAACAAATAATAAAATATATCAATATGTTTTATGTAATAATAATATAGGTGACCTTTTAATGCTTACATATCAGCTCTAGAAGTTTTTTTGAAGTTCCATTGATTTGTCCATATGCCCTTGAAGACGATGTATACTTTGTGGATGTTGGATGCAATGTTCTATAAACATCAGTTAGGGTAAGTTGGTTGATAGTGTTGTCCATATTTGCTATATCCATATTGATTTCCAATCTATAATACTATATATATTTTTTCCTTGCCTTTTTTTTTTTTTTTGGCATTGCTACCTATATATAATGTTGAATAGAGGTAGAGAAAGCAGACATCCTTGCATTGAACCCAACATTAGGGAAAATCATTCAGATTTTAATCATTAAGTATAACATTATCTGTAGATTTTCTTTTGTAGATACCATTTATGAGATGGAAATTCTCTCCTATTCCTAGTTTGTGAAGAATTTTTGTCATAAATGGTATTGAATTTTCTCAGATTGTTTTTGGCATCTGTTGAGATGGTCATATGATTATTCTCCTTTATTCTCTTAACATGGTAAAGTGGTTTGATTCTCAAATGTTAAACCAATCTTGCATTCCTAGGATAAATCTTATTTAGCTATGCATTTTATGCATAGTATGCATTTCGTAATTATTTTGTGCATTTCAAAATTTGCTGGATTCAATTTGCTACTGTTTTACTTAGTACTTTCACCTTTAAATTTATTAGGAATGATATGGTTTGGCTGTATCCCCATACCTATCTCATCTTGAATTGTAGTTTCCATAAAACCCACGTGTTGTGGGAGGGACCAGTGGGAGGTAACGGAATCGTGGAGGTGCTTACCCCCATGCTGTTCTTGGGATAGTGAGTGAGAGTTCTCACAAGATTTGATGGTTTTATAAGGAGCTTTTCCCCCATTGCTCGGCCCTTCTTCCTGCCTCCATGTGCAGAAGGACATGTTTGCTTTCCTTTCTGCCATGATTGTAAGTTTCCTGAGGCCTCCCCAAGCCATGCTAAACTGTGAGCCAATTAAACCTCTTTCCTTCATAAATTACCCAGTCCTAGGGTATGTCTTTATTAGCGGTATGAGAGCGGACTCATACAGAAATATAGAACCATAGTTTTCCGGTTTTCTCCTTTGAATGCCTGCATTGGGCTTTTACTTTAAGGTAACACTGGTCTTGTAAAATAAGTTGGAAAGTGTTCCCTTTTTCCTCTGTTTGCTGACAGAGTTGTGTAAGATTTCAGTTATTTCTTCCTAAAACTTAATTCACCAGCGATGCCATCCAGGCCTGGAATTTTCTTTATGGCAAGTTTTTAAATTACAAATTAACTTCTTTAACAGATACAAGGCTATGAAGATTTTTTTTCTTTTTTTTTTTTTTGAGATGGAGTTTCACTCTTGTTTCCCAGGCTGGAGTGCAATGGCGCGATCTCGGCTCGCTGCAACCTCCACCTCCTAGATTCAAGCAATTCTCCTGCCTCAGCCTCCTGAGTAGCTGGGACTACAGGCATGCGCCACCGTGCCCAGCTAATTTTTGTATTTTTAGTAGAGATGGGGTTTCACCATGTTGACCAGGATGGTCTCGATCTCTTGACCTCGAGATCCACCTGCCTCGGCCTCCCAAAGTGCGGGGATTACAGGCGTGAGCCACCATGCCCGGCCGGCTATGAAGATTTTTAAATTTCTTCTTGAGTTTTTATAATTTGGAATTTTTAAAGGAATGACCTATTTCATCTAAATTATCAAATTTGTTGGCATAATATTGTACATAATAGTTTATTATCTTTTAAATACCTGTAGGATGTGTAGTGATGTCCTTTCTTATATTTCTTGACATTAGAATTTTTGAATCCTTCCTGAAGCCTTTTTTTCTTGATTAGTCTGGTTTTGTTTGCATTGATTTTTCCTCTTTTTTTTTTTTCCTTGTTTTCAGTTTTTCATTTTCTTTTATGCTTACCGGTGTTCTTTGGGTTTATCCTGCATGGTGTTTGTTGAGTTTCTTGAATTTTTAGGTTTATAACTTTTACCAAATTTTGAACATGTTGCCACTGTTTTTTCAAATACACCCTTTCTCCCTTTCTGGGAAATGTATGTTAGGTTGCTTCATTTTGTTTCATAGGCTGCTAGGAGTTTATTAACTTTTTTTCAGCCTTTCTGTGTATTTCTGTTTAGGTCATTTTGTGACTGTATCTTTCAGTTCACTGATCTTTTTATTTCACTGTGTCTCATCTATTGCTCAGCCAATCAAGTGAAGTTTTTTCATTTCACATATTTATTTGAAGCTTCAGAATTCCATTTGATTCTTTCTGTTTTCTCTTCCTCTCTGTATTGTATTCATATTTTTCTTTAAATCCTTAGACATGCTGATAATGGATGTTCTAGTCTGCTTATTCCATTATCTCTTGTCATTTCTGGTTCTGTTTTTTTTGTTTGTTTGTTTGAGACTGAGTTTCACTCTTGTTACCCAGGCTGGAGTGGACTACAATGGCGTGATTTCGGCTCACTGCAACCTCCACCTCCTGGGTTCAAGCAGTTCTCCTGCCTCAGCCTCCTGAGTAGCTGGGATTACAGGCATGTGCCACCACACCTGGCTAATTTTGTATTTTTAGTAGAGGTGGGGTGTCTCCATGTTGGTCAGGCAGGTCTCAAACTCCCAACCTCAGGTATCTGCCTGTATCCTAACGTGCTGGGATTACAGGCATGTGCCACCACACCTGGCCCTGGTTCTGTTTTTATGAACAGATTCCCCTGCCCCCCGCCCAACCCCCGTGATCCTGCTGCTTTGCATGTCTAGTAATTTGCTATTGAATTTTAGACATCATGAGTGTTAACTGGATTTTGTTGTCTTATTTAAGTGCTGAAGTTTGGGCAGGCAGTTAAGTTACTTGCAGATCAGCTCGATCATTCTGAGGCTTGTTCGTACTTTTTGGAGTAGATGTGGACAAGCCTTCAAGATTAGTTTAGCCCTCCACTCGGGTATGACACTTCCGGTGACTTTACCCTTCAGCAGGTCCTTGCTCTTCAGCAAGTGTGTCCTCTCTGGCTGGATGCAGTTTGAAAGTCCTCCAGCTCTCAAACTGATTGAGGGGGAGGGAGTTTCAACTCAGACCTTCCTTTCTGTTCCTGCTTGGCCTTACGGGTTTTACCCTGTGCATAGGCACCTTAGCTCTTGGCAACAGATTGCCTCTCTGCAGATTTCTGTAGCTCTTTCTTGGTATATGTCCTTCCTTTTCAGTCCCTCTGCCTTGCAAATTCCAGTTGTCACCACCACCCAGTCTTCCAAATGCTGTCCTTCGATGGACAGGGAGACGATCACACTGCTTGGGGTTGTTTTTCATTGTGATGCAGTCCAGAGAGTTCTTCCTGCCAGGAAGGGTAACATAGGGCTCATCTCATTTGCTTCCCTTCCTTCAGGAAGTCTTGTTCCACCAGTTGTCCAGTGTCTGTGAATAGTTGTTTCATTGACTCTGCCTGGTTTTCTAGTTGTTTATGTCCAGAGGACAGGTTGAGTATCAGTAGTTCTGTCATGGCCAGAAGCAAAGACTCCAAGTTCTGTTCATTTTGATTCTTAGTTTTCATGGCTTGTTATAAATGGCTGGAAAAAAATAACTCACAAAGATCCATAGATTTGAACCAAAGAAACACATTATCGGCTATCTTTACAAAAATAGGATTCCTAGTTATGAAATCTAGGTATAGGTTGAGTATCTTTTATCCAAAATGCTTGGGATCAGAGTGTTTTGGATTTTGGATTTTTGAATTCAGGATACTCAACTCATACTAATTATGAGAAGGTATTTGTTGAAACTCAGCTAGTCTAATTTCATTTTTCATGATTTTTTTTTTTTTGCTAACTTTTCAGAAGATTTTGCATTTCTTATGTTAATTAAACGATTTGGAAAAAAAACGATTTGAAACTTCTTTTGACAAATGTTTACTCCCATTTGAGTTGGGAAATAATAGTAGATAATATTTATTGAGTGTTAACTCTGTATGTCACAATTTTCTTACATTAATCCTTACAACAGCACCATGACATGGGCACAGTTACTATGCCCAATGTATAAGGTGAAGAAACTAAGGCACAGAGGGGTTAAGTAACTTGTCCAAGGTTGCACAACCAGTAAATGAGAGGGCAGAGATTCGAACACACTCAGTCTGGCTCATACTGCAAACCATTACCCTACGCTCCCTCTTGTATGATATAAGGCATTGAGCCATTTTTGTAGAAGGTGCTATCTTTGCCCATCAGTATATAGATGATGGGAGTATTTCCATATATTCACGTTTAGAATGCTGTCACTGTAGCATGAAGTAGCTATTTTGCTCAACAAGTATTAAAGCACCACATTTATTGCAACAACTTAGAGTATGCATTTATTTTTCAAAAATATCGGTCAAGCAGCATATTACTGATACAATAGCCATTCACCATCAGAAAACAGGGCAGGTAGTTTGGATCACTTAGCTTTTTTTTCCCTCCTGTTTTGAGGACAGGGTCTCACTCTGTTGCCAAGGCTGGAATGCAGTGGCATGATCACAGTTCACTGCAGCCTCTAATTCCTGGGCTCGAGTGATCCTCCCACCTCAGTCTCCCTAGTAGCTGGGACTACAGGTGTGTTCCACTATACCCAGCTAATTTTTTATTTTTTATCTTTAGAGACAAGGGTCTTGCTATACTGGCCTGGCTGGTCCTGAACTTCTGGCCTCGAGTGATCTTCCCACCTCAGCCTCCCAAAGTACTGGGATTATAGGCACACACCACTCCACCTGGCCAGGATCACTTAGGTTTTTTAAAGAAAATTGTAGAGCTTATCTTTAAGCTTAAAACTGTTACATACTTTTGCCAAGAGAAAACCAACAAACCATTTTGTGGGTGGAAGTACTATAGTTTTTTTGTTTTGTTTTGTTTTGTTTTTTGAGATGGAATCTTGCTTTTGCCACCCAGGCTGGAGTGCAGTGGTGTGATATCAGCTCACTGCAACCTCTGCCTCCCAGGCTCAAGCAATTCTCCTGCCTCAGCCTCCCAAATAGCTGGGACTACAGGTATGCACCACCACACCCAGCTAATTTTTTTTTTTTTTTTTTTTTTTTTAGGCAAAACCACAATCAGGATGATTTTTGTATTTTTTATGGAGACAGAGTTTAGCCATATTGGTCAGGCTGTTCTCAAACTCCTGACCTGAGGTGATCCGCCTGCTTTGGCCTCCCAAAATGCTGGGATTACAGGCGTGAGCCATGGCGTCTGTTCCTGGCCACTTCTTGACCAGAGCGGAATTGCATCCAAATTCTGACTGTTGGCTTATTTCAGAAATTGTACTTTCAGCTCTACCATTCAGTTTGCTTCTTCTTTATATCTCCTATTTCTCTCCTCGTTGCACTCCTGTTTTTCTTAAAATCCTTGTGTGCAGGCTCCCTCTCCCTGATTTCTTTTCTCTTCCTGTCTCCCTCTCCTTCCCTGTGACCACCCTGGCTTCTCAGTATGCCCTGACTATGCCCTATTCACACCTACCACAGGACCTTTCACTGGCCGCTGCCTCTGCCCGGGGTGAATCCTTACAGTGCCTCCCATGACCATCCAGATCTCCATGCCCGCTCACTTCTTCAGAGAGGCCTTCCCTGTCCCCTTGTCTCTAGGACCCATTCCCATCGCTCCCTGTGCCTCTCCTCTCCATGCTTGGAAGTGCACGTGTTCCTCACTCACAGTGGGGCTGTGCCCCAATCAACCTATCACAAGTTGAAAATATCATGTCAAAAATGTATTTAATATCCCTAACCTACCAAGCATCATAAGTTGAAAATATCATGAGCCAAAAACGCATTTAGGCTGGGCGCGGTGGCTCATGCCTGTAATCCCAGCACTTTGGGATGCAGACAGATTGCTTGAGGTCGGGCGTTCAAGACCAGCCTGGACAATGGGGTGAAACCCTGTCTGAACTAAAAATACAAAAATTAGCCGCGTGTAGTAGTGCGTACCTGTAATCCCAGCTGCTAGGGAGGCTGAGGCAGGAGAATCCCTTGAATCCAGGAGTGAAGGTTGCAGTTAGCTGAGATCGCACCACTTTACTCCATCCTGGGCAACAGAGTGAGACTCCATCTCAAAAAAAAAAAAAAAGAAAAAAGAAAAAAAATAGGCCAGCCATGGTGGCTCACACCTGTAATCCCAGCACTTTGGGACTTTGGGAGGCTGAGGTGGGCAGATCACCTGAGGTCAGGAGTTCAAGACCAGCCTGAGTAACATGGAGAATCCCCATCTCTACTAAAAATTCAAAATTAGCTAGGTGTAGTGCTTCATGCCTATAATCCCAGCTACTCAGTTGGCTGAAGCAGGTTGAACCCGAGGGGCAGAGGTTGCGGTGAGCTGAGATGGCACCATTGCACTCCAGTCTGGGCAACAAGAGCGAAACTCCATCTCAAAAAAAAAAAAGCATATGATACCCCTAATCTGCTGATCACCATAGCTTAGCCCAACTGACCTTCAACATGCTCAGAACACTGCCTTTAGTCCACAGGTGGGCAAAATCACCTAACACCAAGCCTGTATTAGAATAAAGTGTTAAATATCTGATGTAATTTCTTGAATACTGTACTGAAACTGAGAAACAGAGCAATTGTATGGATCCTTGAAGTACAGTCTCTACTGAACACGCATCGCTTTCACGCCCTCCTACTTGAAGGTTTTCTGCCGTGTGTGGTTTTTCTCCTTGTCTGTCTCCCTCGATTCACTAGAACATCAAGCCTTTGAGAGCCTAGATATTTTTCTTGTTCACTCCTGTGTACCTCAGCTGCTGGCATCAAGCTGATCTGTTCTACGTTTTATTTTATTTTATATCATTTTAAGAGATGGGATCTCGCTCTGTCACCCAGGCTGACTCAGACTTGAGGGCTCAAGCAGTCCTCTCCTCTGGAGTAGCTGGGACTACATGTGTGCACTGCACCAGGATGCCTGGTTAATTTCACTGCAGCCTCAGACTCCTGGGCTCCAGCAGTCCTCTCCTGGAGTAGCTGGGACTACATGTGTATGCCGTGCGCCACCACACCTGGCTATTTTTTTTTTTTTTTGTAGAGATGGGGGTTGCGCTGTGTCTCCCTGGCTGGTCTCAAATTCCTGGCCTCAAGTGATCCTCCCGCCTCAGCCTCCCAAAGCACTGGGATTACAGGTGTGGTCCCCAAGCCTGTCCGCAGCCATTCTTTTGGTTGTACCCTGCACACTCCACTTGCTCTGATACCTGCTGGGCTGCCCACAGGGACTGACTACCCCATGGTCCCCACAGGTCTCAATTCTGTGTATCCTTTAGGGAGGGACTGCTCAAGAGTCACCTCTTCTTTTAAAAGAACTCCTGGCCAGGCTCAGTGGCTCATTCCTATAATCCCAGCACTTTGGGAGACCGAGACGGGCAGATCGCCTGAGGTCAGGAGTTCAAGACCAACCTGGCCAACATGGTGAAACTCTGTATCTCCTAAAAATACAAAAACTAGCCGGGCGTGGTTGTGGGCAGCTGTAATCCCAGCTACTTGGAAGGCTGAGGCAGGAGAATCACTTGAACCCTAGAGGCAGAGGATACAGTGAGCCAAGATAGCACCCACTGCACTCCAGCCTGGGGGATACAGTGAAACCCCATCTCAAAAAAAAAAAAAAAACCGCTCCTTTTCCCAGTTTCTCCAGGAGTGCTCTACTGCTCATCTGGTCTCCAGCGTGGCTCCTCCTGCTTTGTGTTTGTCATTTACATGCATGGTTCATGTCTGCTGTAAGGCTGGGCCTTTCCCAGCACAGACAGTTGCTTCAGTTGTCTTGGAAATACTTGTTAAATTAGTACTGAAAAAGATTTTCATTGGCTGCTGGTTCAGGAAACAAACTTTTTTTCTTTTTTCTTTTCTTTTTTTTTTTTTTTTTTTGACAGGGTCTCACTCTGTCCCCAAGGCTGGGGTGAGACTATGTCTCTTAAAAAAAAAACTCATAGCTCTCTCCAACTTCTACCTCCCACGCTCAAGCAATCCTCTTACTTCAGTCTCCCAAGGAGCTGGGACTACAGGTGTGCCCCACCATGCCCAGCTAATTTTTGTATTTTTTCTAGAGACAGGGTCTCACATTGCCCAGGCTGGCCTCAAACGATCTTCTATCCTCTACCTCCCAAAGTGCTGGGATTACAGGCATGAGCCACTGTGCCCAGCCAGTAAGCAGAAATCACGTTGAGAATTTTTCATACATGTTTGCCTGGCCGGCTTCTTTGCCTCTTCTTTTCCTCCCTGGGTGAGATGCATCTACTCCATACATTGCAGCGTGGGCTCTGGCAGCCTCTTACTGCCATGGCTGGGATTAGCAAAATAATGTTGCATGCACGTAGGCAAAGGTGCTGAATACGCACAGGTGATGGTATTGTTGTTGAGCCCTGTGTTGCATAACAAACTATATAATACCTCCAGGATTGCTTTAGGAATCAAGTATCAGATGATCGTAAAACGCTTTACAAGATTGTCGCATTGGGTGGGTGGAGCTGGCAGGAAGGCGAGTTGAATCAGAGGAGGAGGCTGGGAAGACAGGGGTTACCGGCTTTTGTGTGTTCCTGTTTTATATATGGGTGTGTCCTCTTCACCTCCTCCAGACAATTCCCTAATTGAGCTGCTAAGATCGGAGGCATCTGACGCTGGGATAAGACCTGACAATCCTTGTGTGGGGTTTAAATGGCCTTGGAAATCATTAAGGAGACAAAAAGCTATGATTTCCGTAGATTAACATACAGGTTGGGTTTTGGCACGCCAAAATTCATTGTCTTGATCTGCAGCCCAAACATGCTAGAGTCATTATATTGTCATGCAGTAATTAGCTGTTCCTTTAATACAAGTAATAACAATTAAGCCTAAGAGTTTCTTTAGCAATGCCTCTTACATATCCCAAAACAGTATTCAGATGCTGCAGGCATTTAGGCAGTCAGCTGTACCGTAGTCAAGTTTGGAGTCTAACGCATAGAGATGTTTGAACACTCAGCTCATCCTTTAGTCTGTGACCAGTTTTGCTACTTAGGTATTAACCTTTACTAGTGTCAAACTAAATATACATGCCATAATGAACAATTATGAGATCGCCTGAATTTTCATTTACAGTGTAAGGCTCTGAAAATGGGTGTAAGGGTCTCGTTCCTGCTCATTGGATGACGTGCGTGTCATTTTCATATGTCACCGGATTCCTTGCTGAACCGCTTGGGAGAAGCTATTTTTTATTCGAAGCAGATACGGGGGGTCCTGGCCTTTTGAAAGGAATGGACTGGAGATGCTGTTGACGGAACTTTTAGGGAGGGCAGGCAGGGTACTAGCTTTGTTCTTTAAAGATATAATTTGCCGGCACTTGTGCCAGAAAGCCTATGTGAGGGAATCTTAATAGAATTTTATACATGAGCAAAGGTTCCTCTCTTTACCTCCCCTTCCCTGACCTGCGTCAAGTTTAAATGATGGTTCTGTACAAAGGAAACAATGAACGTGCTGTTCGCTTTCTTGAGACCATTTGCCCAGCACAAGGCCAGGAAGGTGGAAAAGAGAGAAGGCAGAGAAGGTGAAGTTACTGAGATGTGTTTTTTACAAGCAGCACCTGGAATGTTTTTAGGAATTCCGTTTTTTGTATTATCACTACTCCTACTTACAAGGAACCATCTCCCCAAGATAGCTTTTTTTTTTTTCCGAGACAGGATTTCGCTCTGTGGCCCAGGCTAGAGTGCAGTGGCTTGATCACGGCTCACTGCAACCTCGACCTCAAGGGCTCAAGCGATTCTCCTGCCTTAGTCCCCCTAGTAGCTGGGACGACAGGTGTGCACCACTGTACCCAGCTAGTTTTTGGTTTGTGTTTCTGTTTTGTAGAGACAGGCTTTCACCATGCTGCCCAGGCTGGTCTCAAACTCCCGAGCTCAAGTGATTCAGCCTCCCAAAGTGCCGGGATTACAGGCGTGAACCATTGCACCCAGCCTCCAAAATAGCTCTTGGAGTCAAACTTAACGTAAATATTTTAATGCTGGTTAAAATAATCATGAAAAGCCATGCACAAGAAAGAGACGCAATTATAGACTGTGTATATGTGCAGAATATGTGCCTAGCACCCGGGGTCCTCTGACATTGAGCCCAACATAGCCCAATGCCTGCCTTTTGTAAACTCTGCAAAGACGCTGGCATCCCAGAGAGTCGCTGGCTCCCTCTGGATGTGTTAACCGAGGCATGGTAGACCTGGCCCTCGATTCCAGGAACCTAGGGTGGTCTGAAAAATGAATGACTCTGGCATTTGAAAGTTAAGTGAGCTCTTGAATATATGCTCTTGTTGATCCACTGGGCATGGTGTTTGACATTCCTCAACCGGAGACTAAATCTGCAGCCATCTCACAAGTGACGCCGGCGCCCATACCAGAAATATATTCAGTGATCTTTCTAAGCTCCGTGGACTTGGGTATTCTTCCACTCTGACAGAGCCTGAAAATACCAAAGGAAGTGTGCCCCGAGTACCTAGCAGGCAGACATAATCACCTCTTAGGCAGCAGAAGGAAAACTAAAAGATCGCATTGGTGCGGAAGAACATTTAAGGTCTCTCCACCCTGTGTTGAATTCACGGTAAAGGCAAGAGCCCTGAGTCTGTACTATAAATTCCAGGTCTGTGACTTCTGACTTTGGATTAAAATCCAGTTTTCTGCAAGTGAATCTGATGGCAGATGTGACCCTGAATTGGCCTCAAGACCTCATCACTGGCCTGGGTGCTGTTCAGTTTGTGCTGCTCTGCGCTTTGTTACCGTCAGGAGTGTGGTGGCCTCCTGGCCAGCTGGCCTACCACAGGGCCATGCCGGGTCACCAGCTGTGCCTCTGCAGGGGTCTCCAGCCTTGGGACCCGCAGCCACTAACCCCTGACTCTTTTGAACACCCTTCATTAGTGAAGGAGGCTCATGATGGAAAGTGATCATGTCACGAAATGGGGTGGTTTCTTAACCTCTGCTTCACCAAGTCACCTTCCTTGTTGTAAAGAATGGTCACTTGGGGCCGGGCAGGGTGGCTCATGCCTGTAATCCTTTAGGACGCTGAGGCGGGCAGATCCCTTGAGCCCAGGAGTTTGAGACCAGCCTAGGCAACATAGCAAGACTCCATTTGTACGAAAAATACAAAAATCAGCCTAGCGTGGTGGTGCATGCCTGTAGTCCCAGCTACTCAGGAGGCTAAGCGGGAGGATCACTTGAGCCCAGAAGGCGGAGGCTACAGTGTGCCATGATTGTGCCACTGCACTTCAGCCTGGGCAACAGAGCAAGACCCTGTCTCAAACAAACAAACACGAAAGGCACGATCACTTGGAGTTGACAGACTTAGGTGCACATTCTTTGCGCTAGCCAACTAGCCGGTGACCTCAGGAGTCACTCTGCATCCCTGGGCTTTAGTTTCTGAGGCCTCTTTCTCAAGATCATTGTAAGGCCCAAAGGACACAATGTCCATAAAGTGTCCCGTGAACTGTGTGCCATTCTCAGGGCATCAAGTGTTATCTGTTATTCCAACTTCATAATCGTTGGAAACCTTAAACTTCCTGGCAGCTGTCCATAGACTTGTCTGTCTTCTACATGCATCTCTGGGGATGTGATTGATTTCCTGGGGCTGCTTCCTGGTATATTTCTCTACTTACTCGATCAAAGAATGAAAATCATGTAATTGGCAAATACCAGTGAATCTCATGACTATTCCCACCCCGTTTTCACACCTCAAGCACCTTGGGCGGGGTCCATCCTTTATACAGCAGCGGAGAACTCCCCTAACCAGCAAGGGGGCTGGCTGCAGGGCCCCTGCAGGAGGAGGTGAGGCTGCAGGGGCATGACTGTGGCCTCTGGGCAGCCCGCTGGAGCTGATGTCTCGGGAGTCCCACTCTGAGCCTGTGTATTGCTGTGACGGGGGCGTGTTTGGGGGGCAGAGTGGGGTGATGGCCGCTTTCCTGTTGTGCAGATCCGGTACCTGCTTTGGATCTTGGACAGCAACTCCAGCTCAAAGTACAGCGGCTGCACGATATTGAAACAGAGAACCAGAAACTTAGGGAAACTCTGGAAGAATACAACAAGGAATTTGCCGAAGTGAAGAATCAAGGTTGGTGGAAAATGCGTTCCTTGCTTTCTCTTCTCTCTTCGTTTCTCTTCTCTTCTTTTCTTTTTTTTGATTTTTTTTTCATTGCCTTTTCCCATACTTTTGGGACCAGCTCTCCTTGTAATATACACATCATAAAGTCAGGGCTGGGCAGGCACCTGAGTCGTTAAAGAGAGATGATCATCGTCCTGAGCTATTTCCAAGTAAAACTTTTCCTCTTCACAACGACCACGTAAGATTTTATTGCCCTCTGATGAGACCGATCAGGATTCTTTGAAAATTCTTCCTGTGTCATTACGTGATTGGGTCTGCCTCTCGAAAGGCCGATGCGTGTTGCCTCCAGGCGACACCTGTCAGAAAGCCAGCTCGTGATCAAAGGGTCACACACAGTAAGGCATGTAATAATTGCTGCGGATACGTTAAGGCTTCGGACACATCTTAAAGGCTGCGTGCTTAAGCGCTGCTGTTGCCTTGTCTGGATTGCCTATTCATTAGGAATTTAATGGAAGAAAACAACCTCTTGGTGTGTTGGCCCAGCCGTCAACAAGACAGAGAGGGCAAATGTTGCCTGGCTTTTCCCATCAGGAAAGAACGAAGCAATCTCTCCTATACCTAAAATCCAGAGGCACTCAGGACCCCGGAGCCTCTTGGCTTCCTGGGCTTGAAGAAAAATCACAGCCCACCTCTCACAGCAGGTTTTTCAGTCAGCTCAGAAGAATAATTCTGCCTGTTTGTTTTTGTTTGGGAATGTGGGTGAGCAATTGGATGGAAAGGAGAGGACTTCCATTGACTATTTGTAGAGACCTTGATAAAGAGTTAATTGGCCATGTGTGGATTTCACACCTGTAATCCCAGCACTTTGAGAGGCCAAGGTAGGAGGATTGCTTGAGGCCGGGAGTTGAAGACCAGCCTCGGTAACCTAGTGACACCCTGTGTCTACAGAACATCGAAAATTAGCTGGGCATGGTGATACGCACCTGTGGTCCCAGCTACTCAAGAGGCTGAGGTGGGAGGATCGCTTGAGACCAGGAGGTCAAGACTGCAGTGAGCCGTGATCATGACACTGCACTCAGTCTAGGTGACAGAGCAAGATCCAGTATTTAACAACAACAACAAGAAAGTTAATTGGCAAAGACTTTTAAAAGCGTCCTTTGGCTTTAAAAACACTGCAGACAGACTCAGGAAGAGAAATTGTCCATGGAAGTGATCCAGAAAGCATCTGTGATGATGTGGGAAGAGCCAGTGGTAGAGGCCTGGGCTGTGAGGGGCAGCAGTGCCCAGGGCCTCTGAGCACATCTCCCTGTGGCGTGGGCATTGGGATACTCAAGCCCTCAGGCCAGCAGAGCTTCCTTGCTGAGATTTGGGGTCATGACAAAACAGGCAGTTGGGGAAGCCAAACGCCACTTCTGTCTGGCTGTGCTGAGAGCGGTGAACCAGAAGGGATAGCTCTGTCCCGCTAGAAAGTGAGGCAGTGGGTTTACTAAGCTAGAACTGCTCTAAGGAAGGTATTACCTTCCCCTGTAGGAAGCATTTCTTGCCAGAATCACTCCAGTGTTCCAGTGAAAGGTAACCTGTGCCGGGCACGGTGGCTCACGCCTGTAATCCTAGCACTTTGGGAGGCTGAGGTGGGTGGATCACGAGGTCAGGAGTTCAAGACCAGCCTAGCTAATATGGTGAAACCCCGTCTCTACTAAAAATAAAAAAATTAGCAGGGCATGGTGGCGCATGCCTTTAATCCCAGCCACTCAGGAGGCTGAGGCAGAAGGATCACTTGAACCCAGGAGGTGGAGGTTGCAGTGAGCCGAGATCATGCCACTGCACTCCAGCCAGGGCGACAGAGCAAGACTCTGTCTCAAAAAAAAAAAAAAAAAGATAACCTGCAAATATGCACATTTTTTCATAGGCGCGCTACCCTAAAGGGGAGTATCCTGGGTTTTTTCCCCTTGATTGTCATCTGGCATCTGATTTTGACAGATCTACTGTCTGGTTTGTTTGTTAGGTTTTTTGTTTTGTTTTGTTTTGTTTTTCAGATTCAGGGTCTCACCCTGTCACCCAGGCTGGAGTGCAGTTGCACGATCATAGGTCACTGCAACCTTGACCTCCTGGACTCAAGCAATCCTCCTGCCTCAGCCTCCTGAGTAGCTGGGACTACAGGCATGTGTCCCGCCATGCCCGGCCTCTTTTTGGCTTTTTTTTTTTTTTAAGTTTGCTTTTGTCAGAGGGTGGTGCTGGTGGGGCCCAAAGGCCTGTGCAGGATTTTCCTTCCCTTCTCCTTACCTCACCAGTGCCTCAATTACCAGCTTCCCAATGGCCAGGGCTTTGCACAGGGGCTGGCCAGGAGCCAAGCTCGATGTGGATGTTCTCTCCCCAAAGGTCTCATGAGTTATAGAGTCCAAGATTTAAGAACGGCTCCAGGCCAGGTGCAGTAGCTCACGCCTGTAATCCAAGCACTTAGGGAGGCCTAGGTGGGCAGATCACTTGAGGTCTTGAGTTCAAGACCAGCCTGGCCAACATGTCGAAACCCCGTCTCTACTAAAATTACAAAAATTAGTCGGGCGTGGTGGGGCACGCATATTTTCTCAGCTACTTGGGAGACTGCAGTGGGAGAATGACTTCAGTCTGGGAGGTGGAGGTTGCAGCAAGCTAAGATCACACCACTACACTCTAGTCTGGGCGACGGAGTGAGACTCTGTCTCTAAAAAAGAACAGCTCTGGAGGCAGACAGACAGGCCTAGTTTGAGTCCTTTCTTTGCCACCACCTAGCTGTGTGACCTTCAGCAAATTATCTCACTTTGCTAAAAGCCTCTTTTTTGGGGGAGGCAGTTCTCATACTGACCACGTAGGGTTGGTGTGGGATTAAATATGGACACACACACAGCATTTAGCACTTAATAGTACCCACTGCTTGTTCAGCAGTGTGGTGTTTGCCAGAAATTTACTCCCTTTTATTTGGATAACAAGTTTTCCCAAGCTCCAGAAAAATGTCATTTCCTCTCCTCCTCTTCCAAGAATAAAAATGATCTGCCAGGCACAGTGGTTCACGCCTGTAATCCCAACACTTTGGGAGGCTGAGGTGGGCGGATCACCTGAGGTTGGGAGTTTCAGACCAGCCTGACCAACATGGAGAAATCCCATCTCTACTAAAAATACAAAAAATTAGCTGGGTGTGGTGCGGCATGCCTATAATCCCAGCTACTCAGGAGGCTGAGGCAGGAGAATTGCTGAACCTGAGAGGCGGAGGTTGCGGTGAGCCGAGATCGTACCATTGCACTCTAGCCTGGACAACAGAGCAAAACTCCATCTCAAAAAAAAATGTCATAATTTGGAAAGGTAGGAGGTGCACAGTACTTGTAATGATCACAGCAGTAATGTAAATGATTAAAAAGTTAGAGCAGGGGCTGCCACAGTGGCTCACACCTGTAATTCCAGCACTTTGGGAGATTGAGGCGGGAGGATCACTTGAGGCCAGGAGTTCAAGACCAAACTGGACAACATAACGAGACTCTATCTCTTAAGGAAAAAAAAAAGATATGGTTTGAGTGCGTTGTATGTTGCTGTAAAGAAATACTTAGCTGGGTAATGGATGAGGAAAGGGTTATTTGGCTCACGGTTCTGCAGGCGGTATGAGAACGGCGCCAGCATCTGCCTGGCTTCTGGGGGGTCCTCAGGAAGCTTTTACTCATGGCAGGAGGTGAAAGGGGAGCAAGCATGCCACAGGGGAAGAGAAATGGAGGGGTCTCAGACTTCTTGTTAACAACCAAATCTCAGTGATTCATCACCAAGCCATTTATGAGGGATTCGCCCCCAAGACCCAGACACCTCTCACTTGGCCCAACCTCCAACACTGGAGATCAGATTTCAGCCTGAGATTTGGAGGAGACAAACATGTAAACTATGTCAGGTACATAATAAAAGTTAGAGCAGAGGCCAGGCTCGGTGGCTCATGCCTGTAATATCAGCACTTTGAGTGGCCGAGGCAGGTAGATCACCTGAGGTCAGGAGTTCGAGACCAGCCTGACTAACATGGAGAAATCCCATCTCTACTAAAAATATAAAAATTAGCTGGGCGTGGTGGCACATTTCTGTAATCCCAGCTACTTGGGAGGCTGAGGCAGGAGAATCGCTTCAGCCCAGAAGATTGAGGTTGCAATGAGCCAAGATCGCACCACTCCACTCCAGCCTGGGCAACGAGAGTGAAACTCCGTCTCAAAAAAAAAAAGAGAGCAGAGAGGGAGTGTCTGCCTCATGGGCCACAGCCCCACCCACCCTGCAATGATGAATAAATGGAGGCCCCAGGTAATGCGAAGCCCTTCAGAGCCCTCTTTGCTACGCAGGCCCCCTCCTCCCTTGCACATGCCTGGGAGGCCTGCTGAGACACTCAGAGTCTGCCCAGGGTTCCTCCTGGGCCAGAGGCAGGCCAGAGGCTCTAGGATGAAGTGGCTTGTGGCTGAGGCTGAGCTGGTCCATGGGCGCCCACCGGGGGCCAGGGAGTGGCAAAGAGACCTCATTGGGCACAGCCAGCACACTGACGAGGTCGCTGAGGAGCCCCACTGGAGCAAGCATTAGGGTCCAGGTGCTGTACAGCCACGTCCAGCGAGTCCTTAAAGGGAAAAATGAGGCTGGGTGTGGTGGCTCCTGCCTGTAATCTCAGCACTTTGGGAGGCCAAGGTGGGCTGATCATTTGAGGTCAGGATTTCGAGACCAACCTGGCCAACATGGTGAAACTCCGTCTCTACTAAAAAAAAAAAAACAAACAAACAAACACAAAAATTAGCCAGGTGTGGTGGCACATGCCTGTAATCCCAGCTGTTCAGGAGGCTGAGGCACGAGAATTGCGTGAACCTGGGAGGCAGAGGTTGCAGTGAGCCGAGATCACACCACTGCACTTCAGCCTGGGTGACAGAGCGAGTCTCTGTCTCAATTAAAAAAAAAAAAAAAAAAAGGCAAAAATGCTGTATGTTTACACAGGAGTGTAGACCATTGACATAGCAGAGCAGTGTGGGCGTTTTTAGAGCTGACCTGTCTGGAGTCCATTCTGGAAGTGCCCAGCTCTTGCCTCATGTTGGCCTTGTCTGTATGGCTTGAGAGGGATGTGTCACCAACCATTGTGTGCACAGAGCATTTCTTACAGACCCTGAACAGCCAGACCAAAAGGCAGAAAGGTGCCCAGTCCCCCTCCAGTGCCCGGATGGGATCATTAGTCGAATTCCCCCTCTCTAAGGAAAGCACTCTGGGTTCCACCTATCTCTTAACAAAAGAGCCTTTAATACAAAAATTAGCCAGGCATGGTGGTGCGCACCTGTAGTCCCAGCTACTCTGGAGGCTGAGGCAGGAGAATTGCTTGAACCCGGGAAGTGGAGGTTACAGTGAGCCATGACTGTGCCACCGCACTCCAGCCTAGGCAACAGAGTGGAACTCTACCTTTAAAAAAAAAAAAAAAAGCCTTTAGCTTGTGTGCATCAAGCCGTGTGGGTGTTAATCGCCCAGGTGATATGCTCCCGCCCTGGCCAGTGAGGGTCTGTGCAGCCCAGAGAGCAGGAAAGGATGTGAGTTACACACCTGACAGGTGGCCTTGTTGCCCCAGAGGGAGCCCTATTGCCACAAGCCCTGTCTGGGCCTCCCCCAGCTCAGCCTGCTCTTTCATTCATTCATTCATACCACATGCTTTCCTGAGCACGCGCCTGTGCCGGTGCTGGGAATGCAAAGAAAATGAGCCTTGCCTGCTAAGAGGTGGAGCTGTAGCAGCAGGCAGCTTTACCTAAGAGCTCCCCTCTCCTGGGGGTTGGGACCACGGTACTTCTTTACAACGCATCCAGCATGCAGAGTGCCATAGGTGTGTCTAGGGGAGGATGCAGGTGGAGCGGGCCTGCCCCAGAGCCACCCAACGGCCTGCTCTATTCATCAAGTCCACTTTGATGCTCCCTGAATGGGCAATTGAGGTGATGTCTGTGAACTTGCAGTTGGTGGTATGGGAGCCACTCACCAGAGTCGTGTGGTCCTGGGCTTTCCCGAGACAGCCCTGCCCCACACCCCTGGCACTCATGCCCTGCTCTGGGAACTCTCTGGGCCACGCACCAGTCACCAGAGCATCTTCCCCCATGCTATGCACCCTCTGCTCTGCACACAAAGCCCACAGCCACCAGTGTGGAGGGTGCTCCAGGGCGGGTCCCTTCCAGCCCAGAAAACTCATGCTTTATCCACCTAGCTCCACACATTTCTTGTAACTTGTGAACCAGCAGAGCTGCAGGGCCACGCCAGCTCGCTTGCTTGCTTTTCTGTCTCTGTCTCTGTCTCTCTCTCTCTCTTTCTCTCTTTCTCTGTTTCTCTCTCTCTCTGTCTCTCTCAACAGGGTCTCATCTGTCATCAGGCTGAAATGTGGTGGCACAATCATAGCTCACTGCAGCTTCAAACTCCTGGGCTCAAGACATCCTCCCACCTCAGCCTCCCAGGTCCCTAAGCTGGGACTGCAGGCATGTACCACCACATCCAGCTAATTCTTGTGCTTTTTGTAGAGGTGGGGCTCGCTATGTTATGGTCTCAAACTCCTGAGCTCAAGGGCTTCTCTCACCTCAGCCTCCCAAGGTTCTGGGATTACAGATGTGAGCCACTGCGCTTGGCCTGTAGACATCTTCTCTCTTTTTTTTTTTTTTTATTGTGATTTGTGTGGGTACATAGTAGGTGTTTATATTTATAGGGTACATGAGACGTTTTGATGAAATCATCACATCATAACGGATGGGGCACCATAGACTCTTGATTCCACTTCGATCGCTTCTTCCAAAATGCACACACCATTATGAACTATGTTTGTGTGTGTGTGAGAAAGTACTGAAACCCACACTAAAACTTTATTAATCATCCCTCAGTTACAGGACTAACTTAAGGCTCATCAGTAAGGTGATATTTTACCATTGATTTCCATCCCCACCCTCCCACCCTCCTTTTTTTCTTTGACTTGTACGAGAGAAACCATAGCTCTTCTTTTCTTTTCTCTTTTTTTTTTTTGAGATGGAGTCTTGCTCTGTTGCCCAAGCTGGAGTGCAGTGGTGCGATCTCGGCTCACTGCAACCTCCATCTCCCAAGTTCCAGCCATTCTCCTGCCTCAGCCTCCTGAGTAGCTGGGATTACAAGTGCGTCCCACCCTGCCCAGCTAATTTTTGTATTTTTAATGGAGATGGGGTTTCACCATATTGGCCAGGCTGGTCTCGAACTCCTGACCTCATAATCTGCCCGCTTTGGCCTCTCAAAGCGTTGGGATTACAGGCATGAGCCACCGCGTCCAGCCCACAGCTCTTCTTTTCAGCAAAATCCATTGATCCTCCTCAGCCTAAACGTTTAAATTTCAATTTAACATTTAGGGAGTAAAAGGTCTCCGAAGGGACTCATAACCATTGATTTTGTGTCAGAGTTGAAGAGCTAAGGTTTAAAACACACCGGTCCTACCAGGTTATGAGAGCTTTGTACCTACAGCCATATGGAATTGTGTGCTTCTCTTACTGTAGGCTTTTTTTTTTCTTTTCTGCAGAGGTTACGATAAAAGCACTTAAAGAGAAAATCCGAGAATATGAACAGACACTGAAGAACCAAGCCGAAACCATAGCTCTTGAGAAGGAACAGAAGTTACAGAATGACTTTGCAGAAAAGGAGAGGTGAGCATGGCTTCCAGGCGCACACAGACCGACATAGCGTTTGCCCCTGAACTTCACATGGCAAGACACGATCATAAATGGATCTGCAAAATCAGCGCACAGTGTAACCCCATATCCATAATAGCTGTAGGTAAAATGTTTCAAAAATGATATTCTGCATTTGTGAGGTTTACTTGAGTGAAATGCATCTGTCTTTCCCAATCGGTGGGTGGTGTCAGGCAGCCTGTGAGCCCAAGGGCATCCAAGCTGTGCAGATACAGAGGTGAAGCTCAAGGCATGAGTCGTTAGCGAGGTGACACCTGACAGCTGGACCTGGGCTGAGACCAGAGAGGAAAGGCCATTTCCCAGTGTGTGTCCTCGGGGGACAAGCCCTGTGCTGGTGCTAAACTCTCTCTGCCTTCTCAAGTGAATTGATATTTAATACTGTACGCACGCGCACACACACAGTCTTGGTGGGTTTTTTGGTATTGCCTCTTTTATTACCTCACATATCAGGGAGTTAGTATCAGTAAAGTGTGTTGATGCACCATCTAACTGATGTGGGTTTTAGATTTCTAATGGCTGACGTTACTGAGAGTGTTTCCCACAAATAATGAGTTGGTTTTTCCCTAGTGTGATGAGTTAATGAAAGTTAGATTCATTGTAACAACAATGAGGACTATTGAAGTTACCTATCCCAACCACATAGATCGGATTTTTTTTTTTTTTTTTTTGAGAGGGAGTCTTACTCTATCAGGCTGGAGTGCAGTGGCGTGATCTTGGCTCATTGCAAACTTCACCTCCCAGGTTCAAGTGATTCTTCTGTCTCAGCCTCCCAAATGGCTGGGACTACAGGCGCATACCACCACACACAGCTAATTATTATTTTTTTATTTTTTTAGAGACAGGGTTTCTCCATGTTGGTCAGGCTGATCTCGAACTTCCCACCTCAGCTGAGCCACCGCGCCTGGCCTGATGTTTTATTTTTAGTAGAGATTGGGGTTCACCATGTTGGCCAGGTTGGTCTCGAACTCCTGACCCCTCAGGTGCTCCACCTGCCTTGGCCTCCCAAAGTGCTGGGATTACAGGCATGAACCACTGCACCTGGCTTTTTTTAATTTTTTTTATTTTTTTTTTTTAAGACAGAGTTTCACTCTCATTGCCCAGGCTAGAGTACGATGGCGCCATCTGGGCTTACTGCAGCCTCCGCCTCCCATGTTCAAGCAATTCTCCTGCCTCACCCTCCTGAGTAGCTAGGATAACAGGCACGCACCACCACCCCTGGCTAATTTTTGTATTTTTAGTAGAGATGAGGTTTCACCATGTTGGCTAGGCTGGTCTCAAACTCCTGACCTCAGGTAATCTGCCTCCCTCAGCCTCCCAAAGTTCTGGGATTACAGGTGCGAGCCACCATCCCCAGCGTAGATCAGATTTTTTTAAACTGAGGAGTTGAATTAAGATATCAAATTCTATTCCTGCCCCCATCAAGTAAAAGAAAAGCAAAAAAGAGGGGGGAGAGGAAGAGATACTGAATTTTAACTCTAGCATGAAGAAATGTATGTATCCATCAATAGGCAGCACTAAGTTTATGATTATAGGTAAGGGGCCTGGTGGGATCGTGGCTGGCATGGGGTTTGGTTATTTTATTTTCAGTTGACTTCCTATGCTGATGCTCTTGGCGAACTTTTCTTTATTTTATTTTATGTTTTTTGAGACCGAGTCTCACTCTATCACCCAGGTTGGAGTGCAGTGGTGGTATCTCAGCTCACCGCAACCTCCACCTCCTGGGTTCAAGTGATTCTCCTGCCTCAGCCTCCTGAGTAGCTGGGACCACAGGTGCACGCCACCACCATGCCCAGCTAATTTTTGTATTTTTAGTAGAGACGGCATTTCACTATGTTGGCCAGGATGGTCTCGATCTCTTGACCTTGAGATCCGCCAGCCTTGGCCCCGCAAAGCGCTGTGATTACAGACATAAGCCACAGTGCCCAGCCCTTGGTGAACTTTTGTAAGGCAGGCTCTGTAACAACATCATTGGGTTAAGAGATGGGGCTCAGACACTGGACCAAATTGAAGACTAGCTAAAACAGGGCCTCGAGAGAAGCAGCTTTCTATAAGACATGCCCACCAGCATGCCATGTCAGTTTACCATTGCCATGGCAACACCCAGGAGTTACCACCCCCTTCCACAGCAATGATCTGACAGCTCAAAAGTTACTACCCTTCCCTAGAAATTTCCACATAAGCTGCCTCTTAATCTACAGGTAATTAAAAGTAGGTACAAATAGGAGTGCAAAACTGTCCTGATCTACTGTCAGCACAGGGCCTATGGGGCAGTCATGCCCCATGAGACCAGTCACGGAGCTGTAACACTGCTGCCTCCATAAAGCTGCCTTCTTCTGCCCTACCGCCGGCTCACCCTTGAATTCCTTCCTGGCCGAAGCCCAGAGCCCTTGCCAGCTAAGCCCTCCTTTGGGCTTACCTGCCCTACAGCATCATGAAGGCTTCTGGGTGATGTCATTAAGCTGACTTCATCCGAAAAGAAAACTGGCCAGTCGTGGTGGCTCACATCTGTAATCCCAGCACTTTGAGGATTGCAGATATAATCTGTAGGCTGAGGCAGGAGGATCCCTTAAACTCAGGAGTTTGAGACCAGCCTGGACAACATAGAGATATGCCATCTCTACAATGGATGAATGAATGAATGAGCCACGCCTGTCAGCACGTGCCTATAGTCCCAGCTACTCAGGAGAGTGAGGCAGGAGGATTGCTTGAGGTCAGGAGTTCTAGGCTGCAGTGAGCCATGATCAGGCCATTGTAATCCAACCTGGGTAACAGAGCAAGATCTTGTCTCAAAAAAAAAAAAAGAAAGAAAGAAAAAGAAAAGAGATCAGCTGCGGTGGCTCACACATGTAATCCTAGCACTTTGGGAGGCTGAACTGGGTGGATCAATAGAGGTCAGGAGTTCAAGACCAGCCTGACCAAGGTGAAGCCCCATCTCTACTAAAAAAAGAACAATACAAAATTAGCTGGGCATGGTGGCACACACCTGTAATCCCAGCTACTTGGGAGGCTGAGGCAGGAGAATTGCTTGAACCCGGGAGGCAAAGGTTGCAATGAGCCGAGATCGTGCCATTGCGCTCCAGCCTGGACAACAAGAGTGAAACACCGTCTCAAAAAAAAAAAAAAAGAAAAAAGATAACTGCCTGCTCCCACCCACCCAGGGTCTTCCCTGCATCAGAACTTGGCTCTAGAGGCTCTCAGTACATTCTCTCACTGATTGCCCAGGTTGGATCTGCGATGTAGACCATCTCATTTCACAGAGGGAGAAACCAGGTCGTGGGTGAGGTACTTCCTACAGCTTTCGCAGTTAATCAGGGCCAGAGGTGGGACTTTGCAACTCCAGACTGGCGCCTGCCCACTTCTGTAGCCCTGGCCTCCACCTCTGCTCTGTCGTGGCCACCTGGAGTCCTCACTGCAGGACCAAGGCCAGTCCCTTGGGGCCACACCCAACCCTGCAGGTGGAGGCTGCATCCATCCCCTACTGAGGGAGCGCAGCAGGGCGCAGACTACAGGAGAGGAATGCGAAACACAGAATCAAGGCTCCGAAAGATGGCCAGACCCTTGACGCCATTGATATGGACTTGGTCCTAAGTCAGTGCCCCTTAGGATAGCACTTTACAACCAAAGAGATTCCTCACCAGTGAGTGATAAAGTGGGAGAAAATGCAGTCAGTCTGTTTGCCCTGCCATGGAGAAATGGGTTAGTAAAAAGAGGACTATCCCTAACTGAGATGTTATATCGCCTTTTAAATATTAATAATAGTTATATATCATTCATAATAATGTAAGAAATATATCTAGCATAATATGAAGTCAAAAAATGCATATACAGTACAGTACGATTGTACATCTTCCTTCAGCAAACTCATACATTACCACGATGTGGAAATAAACACATATAGGAATTAAATATTATTAAGTTGACTTTTTTTTTTTTTTGAGACGGAATCTCGCCGTGTTGCCCAGGCTGCAGTGCAGTGGCACAGTCTTGGCTCACTGCAACCCTCCGCTCCGGGTTGAAGTGATTCTCCTGCCTCAGCCTCCTGAGTAGCTGAGATTACAGGTGTGTGCCACCACAGCCCAGCTAATTTTTTTATTTTTAGTAGAGAGACAGGGTTTCACCATGTTGCTCAGGGTAGTTTTGAACTCCTAACCTCTGGTGATCCGCCTGCCTTGGCCTCCCAAAGTGCTGGCATTAAAATTGTAAGCCACTGTGCCCAGCTCTTGACTTTTCAAAGTAGGTAAAGGGATTAGCTATACTGAAAGATAGAATAACTGACTGTTAGAGGGAAGAGCTGAAGCTAGAATTTACTTCATTCTCTCTCTCTCTCTCTCTCTCTCTGTGTGTGTGTGTGTGTGTGTTTTTGAGACCATGTCTTACTCTGTCACACAGGCTCCAGTATAGTGGCACAGTCTCAGCTCACTGCAACCTCCGCCTCCTGAGTTCAAGCAGTTCTCTTGCCTTAGCCTCCCAGATAGCTGGGGTTACAGGTGCCCAACATCACGCCCAGCTAATTTTTATATTTTTAGTAGAAACGGAGTTTCACCATGTTGGCCAGGCTGGTCTTGAACTCCTGACCTCAAGTGATCTGCCCACCTTGGCCTCCCAAAGTACTGGGATTACAGATGTTATTCTTTTTTTTTTTTTTTTTTGAGACAGAGTTTTGCTCTTGTTACCCAAGCTGGAGTGCAATGGCACGATCTCAGCTCACTGCAACCTCTACCTCCTGGGTTCAAGCAATTCTCCTGCCTCAGCCTCCCGAGTAGCTGGGATTACAGGCGAGCGCCACCATGCCCAGCTAATTTTTGTATTTTTAGTAGAGACGGGGTTTCACCATGTTGACCATGATGGTCTCGATCTCTTGACCTCGTGATCCACCGCCTCGGCCTCCCAAAGTGCTGGGATTATAGGCGTGAGCCACCGCGCCCGGCCCAGATGTTATTCTTTATACCAAAAAACTGTTGATGGATCTAGGATTTAAATATTATAATTTTTTAATGTCACAAACATACTGGAAGAAAACTAGAGTGCATATTTGTTTTTATTAATATGACTGAAACTTAAAATAGATACTTTAAAACTAATAACATTTTAAAAAATCAACAAACTGGGAAGAAATATTTGTACCACGTAAGACGAAGGGCTAATTTGCTTTATATACAAAGAGGTCTTCTAAATTAATAAGAACAAAATCCACTCTACAAAAATAGGCAAAGAGATAAGTAGGCATTTCATACAAAGAGAAATAACGTAGCTTTACTCAGCAGTAAAAAAAATTTAAATCTGATTTTATCTTATGTTGGCAGAGTATACGAAAACACACTTACATATTGTTGGTGGGAGTTTAAACTGGTGAAAGTTTTTTGTTGGGAAGTTTTTCAACATCTATCAAAACAAAAAAAGGGGCCAGGCGAACTGGCTCATGCCTGTAATTTCAGCACTTTGGGAGGCTAAGGCAGGCGGATCACTTGAGGCAAGGAGTTTGAGACCAGCCTGGCCAACATGGTGAAACCCCGTTTCTACTAAAAATACAAAAAACAGCCAGGCATAGTGGTGCACACCTGTAATCCCAGCATCCTGGAAGGCTGAGGCAGGAGAATTGCTTGAACCCAGGAGCAGACATTGCAGTGAGCCGAGATTACACCATTGCACTCCAGCCTGGGTGACAGAAGAAGACCCTGTCTCCAAAAAAAACAAAAAAAGATTACCCTTTGATCCTTATAATTCCTCTATTAGCATTTCATCCAATAGATTCACTCTCAAAATTATACAATATCTCCACGATGATCATTGAGGATATGTTCAGTAGAAAGAACCCTAGAAATAATCTGAGTGTCCATAGAGACTTAATTAAGTTAATTATTTAATAAGAATGAGGAAGAACTATGTTTGCTGGAATAGAACATTTCCCAAATATGGAGATAAGTGAATAAGGGAGCCCAGAATGTGGTGCGTGTTATGATCACCTTTGTATTAAAATAACAGGGCAGGGAGTTTCTGTTACACTGAAGCATATTAAATACTTCCATTTCACTAGTATATTTCATATTCATATTGCACTATAGTATATTACATTACTTCATTATTACATTGTAGTATGCTACGTCTCAGTTGATACTATGCTATGGTATATTAGTTCATATTTTGCTATACTATGACATTAGTTTTAATTGCGCTATAGTATGTTAAATTTTAATTCACATTATGCTATAGCATGTTACATGTTCATAGTACGCTATAGTATATTACATTGGTTTACCTTACTCTACAGCATATTACATATTAGTTCATACTGCACTATAGTATATTACATTAGTTTACATTATGCTACAGTATGTTGCAATTAGTTCATATGACACTATAGCATGTTACATATTAGTTTGTATTACGCTATGGCTTATTGCGTATGAGTTCACATTATGCTATAGTGTGTTACACACTAGTTCATATTGCGCTATAGCATTACGTATTAGTTCATAGTATGCTATCATTTGTTACGTATTAGTTTATGTTGCGCTACAGTGTGTTATGCATTTATTTATATTACACTAAGCCTATTACATATCATATGTTACATATTAGTTCATGTTATGCTATAATATGTTACATATTTGTTCTTATTACACTATAGCCTGTAACATATGATGTCGTATTTCTGTACATGCAGAAACATTTTAGAAAGAAATGAACTGTCTGAGGAACGGAAATGAGCCCAGGAATAGTAAGAGTCTCACACTTTCCATGCTCTCATCATATTTGATTACATCCTTGAGAGTACATTAGTTTCATAATTGAAATACATGAAAATATTAGCAGTGCTTTTCTAGAGGTGATGGGAATTGGAGCGACTTCGTAAACTATGTCATTTCTACTTTTCTGTATTCCCAGTTTATTATTATGAAAGCATATGTTATATTCGTATGATATAAAAATAATAAACTTATTTTTAGAGGGTTTTTTTTTTTTTTCAGATTAAGAGGCAGGAATGCTATTTATTGACCAGGGAATTCACTTAGCGATCCTGGGAAATGTGAATCTGTGGAATGCGGTTGCGAGCGTTCGCAGTGTCCCCATTAGGTATTACAGTTGTATTTGCATTCCATTATAGCAGAGACAGAACAGCTGCCACATCTATTTAGTGCATCCTTTATTCCAACAAACTCCTTCATTGTGTCAGCAGAATGTAAATGGATCATTCTTCTTGGGCTAACTTCAGAAAACAATGAGTGCGTGATGATGATTTTTTTTTTTCTTTTTAAAATCTGGCATTTCAAGAACAAATTACATTTAGGATAACCTTCTACGCCAATTACCACCCATCAAGCCCTTGCAGGGTGCACGCTTCCCGTGATGTGACACACGGTTACAAAGTTGGGGTGTGGAAGCTGCGGGAGCCGGGCCCACGGCACACGTGTCATTGCGGGCGATACCCCGTGGTGCGCCTGCCGCCAGCTGAGCGCAGGGAGGGAGCTGAGCTCAGCCCAAAGGCACACGTGCATTTCAGTGGGTGAAGGAGATGACCAATTTGGCTACATCCTCTTCCTTTGCAGAAAGCTGCAGGAGACACAGATGTCCACCACCTCAAAGCTGGAGGAAGCTGAGCATAAGGTTCAGAGCCTACAAACAGGTTTGATACTCTCCTTCCTAGTACCATGGATGTGGGGAGGACCCAGGGGAAGAGTTGGGTCGGTCCCCTGACTGCCCTGGTCCCTGCAGATAACCTGTTGCTCTTGGGACCCGTGGGAGCTGCCGTGAGCCCACGCTGAAGAATTCCGCAGCACGCCCGCCAGCTGCTGTGCCTCATTACTCACTGACTTTCAGTTCTTAATGTAGAGGTGGGAGGATCTCGGTTCCATTTTCATCCCTTCCACACGACATCCTTTCTTCCTGCTCTTTTTCCAACAAACACGTCTAAATCACCAAACTGTCAAAGACTGACATTTCATTTGCAACAATAATAGAAAAAAAAAAAACTTACTTCTACCCTAAATGAAGTTAAAGAGAACAGTAATTTCAGACCTTTTAAATTTAAAAGCCACCAAAAAAGGTTATGCTGAAGTTTTTACAGTTTCTTTAAACTTCTTTTTTTTCTCTCTCTTTTTTTCTTTTTTTGTTTTGTTTTGTTTTGTTTTTTGGGGACAGGGTCTTACTCTATCGCCCAGGCTGGGGTGCAGTGACGTGATCTCAGGTCACTACAACCTTTACCTCCCTGGGCTCAAGCAATTCTCCCACCTCAGCCTCCCTGGTAGCTGGGATTACAGGTGCCCGCCACCATGCCCAGCTAATTTTTGTATTTTTAATAGAGATAAGGTTTCACCATGTTGGCCAGTCTAGCCTCGATCACCTGAGCTCAAGTGAGCCACCACGCCCAGCCTCTCTTTTTTATTTCTGAAAGAGGAGCATCACCATGTATTCCATTTAAATGTGTTTTTTAATTTCATTATTTTTTGGGTGACCCAGAATTGAGCAGATTATTTAAATGTAGACAGACATCAGAAGACATTATTCAAGTTAAAACACAAATGACAGGACTAGGAGAAAATAATCACAACAAATTTGGCAAACGGATAATAAACAAAAAAATGTAAAGGCTGCCAATCAATCCGTTAAGCTAGAGAAACAGTGCAGTAGGACAATGAGTAAACAGTCAGTTCACAGAAGAAATGCAAATGGAAACTACACATATGAAAAAATGCAAAGTTTTTTTTACAGTCAGGGAGATGCAGATCAAATTAGTGAAAGACTGTTTTGCCTATCAGACTGTCAGAATTTTTAAATTTTTTATTTCTTTTTTTTTTTTTTTTTTTTTTTGAGATGGAGTCTCACTCTGTCACCCAGGCTGTAGTGCAGTGACGTGATCTCTGCTCACTGCAACCTCCATCTCCAGGGTTCAAGCGATTCTTCTGCCTCAGCCTCCCAAGTAGCCAGGATTACAGGCATGCGCCACCACACTTGGCTGATTTTTGTATTTTTAGTAGAGACGGGGTTTCACCATGTTGGCCAAGGTGATCTTGAACTCCTGACCTCAGGTGATTTGCCGGCCTCAGTCTCCCAGAGTGCTGGGGTTACAGATATAAGCCACTTTGCCCAGCCAGAAATAATAAAATACACCTTAAAACATGAAATAATCCAGGTGCAGTGACTCACACCTGTAATCCCAGCACTTAGGGAGGCCAAGGTGGGAGGATCACTTCAGGCCAGGAGTTCCAGACCAGCCTGGGCAACATAGTAAAACCTTATCTCTACAACAGTGTTTTAAAATATTAGCCAAGAATAGTGGCTTGCGCCCGTAGTCCCAGCTACTTGGAAGGCTGAGGCAGAGGATGGCTTGAGCTTAGGAGTTCAAGGATGCAATAAGCTGTGATTGTGCCATTGTACTCCAGCCTGGGTGACAGAATGAGAAACCTCGTCTCTTAAAAACAGAAGGGATGGGCCAGGTGCATGGGCTCATGCCTGTAATCCCAGCACTGTGGGAGGCCAACGCTGGCAGATCACCTGAGGTCGGGAGTTCAAGACCAGCCTGACCAACATGGAGAAACCCCATCTCTACCAAAAAAAAAAAAAAAAGTAATAAAAATTCTTTAAAAAAAAAATGGAAGGAATGGACAGACAGATGGACGAAGGGAGGGAAAGAGGGAAGGAAGGAAACTGTTAACATTGGTTCTGTCTTTGTAGGTGCTTGGGATTAGATGAGGCAGAGATGAAAGGGGATTTCCTACTCTATTTTTTGTATTTTCATCATCTTGGCCTTTTTGTGTTTTTTTAATCTGTATTTTTTCACACACCTCACTCTTCACAGAAATCTTTGCCTCTTTTGAAATGTGAATAGATTACGTGTTTATGCGTTCTTTTTAACTTTTATTTAAAGAGTTAGTATCTTACATCATGATTTTATATTCTTTGCCTTTCAGCCCTGGAAAAAACTCGAACAGAATTATTTGACCTGAAAACCAAATATGATGAAGAAACTACTGCAAAGTAAGTCTCTCTGCTTGGCCCCCCTTAACCGTACACATTTCTCACCTGATTTTGCTTTGCAGAGTAGGGCAGGATGGAGAAGGTTCTTGACCTCTCTACTGCTGCAGGTACATGGTGTCTTTCCCATGAGTTCTCGCGTCAGTTCAGTGCATGTTCTAGCACTCACTGGATAATCCTTCCAACAGACTTCTTCCCTTCTTTATTATGAAGCCTGGTCACTGCTAGGCCTTTTGCCATGAAAATCTGGGAGTTCATTTATACAAGATGTGACACACGGGACGTTTTTTGTGTGGAGTTGGGTCTGGGCAAATCCTATCTCTTTTTTCCCTGGGCCAGAGTTCTTCATTTCTCCCAGGACCCTTTAGAAAGGCCAGCCTCAGAATAATAATACATTCCCATGCAGACGTATGGGTTCATGTCACAGCTTAAAATGCTGGGTGTGCATGTAAAGATGGACACAGATTCAGGTGAGCGGAGTCACAAAAGGCCAACTTCCTACCCAACTCTTGTCCAAAGGAAATTAGAGGCATCCACTACAAGTGTACTTTTTACCACCCCATCTTCCGTGTAGAACACCAGCAAGGAAGAAATAATAATCGATATAAGTCATGAAAAGATGAAGAATTGGCAGAAATTGCTCCTAGCTATTTCCTCCTCTACCAAATTCCAGGTGGGCGTTGCCAGGCTAGCGTTTCAACCCCTTTTTCCTGTTCCGGAAGGCTCTCCCCATCTTCCGTGGAAACACACTTGTGTGCCCACTGCCATCTCTCTTGGGTTTCCCTACCCCAGTAACAAAGGTTACCCCGACTCTGCTCACACAGTGCCTCCGTGGGCATCGGCGAGAAGAGAGGTGCTTCTGAATGGCACTGCTGTCCTCCCAGGCTCCAGCTCTGTATGGGGTGCTAGTACTCAGTGTCTCTCTGCTCCATCTCACTTGACGTTGGGCTTTGAGGGTGCTGCTGGGTCCATTGCTTTCAGGATGCTGTATGGGGCTCTTAACCCTTTGCTCAGGGTCGAGACCTCAAGAACCGAGCTCCCTAGCCTCGTGGTCAGAATGGATTCTGGTCATGAGTATGAAACTTACACGTGAAGACTAAAACATCACCACCAGATTAGCTAATCACTCCTCTCAATTACTTCTACTTGGACCTGATTAAGCACCTTACTTACTTGGATTCAGTTGTTTTTCTCTGTAAATCTCATTTTTAAAAATTACTATATTTCACCAGGCATGGTGGTAGGCACCTGTAGTCCCACCTACTCAGGAGGCTGAGGTGGGAGGATCACTTGAATCCAGGACTTGAGGCTGCAGTAAGCTGTGATAGTGCCACTGTACTCTAGCCTGGGCAACAGAGCAAGACCCTTTCCCTAAAAATAAGAAAAAATTTAAAAAAATACATTGTTTTTAATTTTAAAAAAGCATGTGAGGGGCCGATTGTCCTGTCATGTAAAAATTAGCCTTGGCCTGGTGCGGGGGCTCACGCCTGGAATCCCAGCACTTTGGGAGGCCAAGGCGGGCAGATCACCTGAGGTCAGGAGTTCCAGACCAGCCCAACCAACATGGAAAAACCCTGTCTCTACTAAAAATATAAAATTAGCTGGGCGTGGTGGCACATGCCTATAATCCCAGCTACTCGGGAGGCTGAGGCAGGAGTATTGCTTGAACCTGAAAGGTGGAGGTTACAGTGAGCTGAGATTACACCACTGTACTCCAGCCTGGACAACAAGAGGGAAACTCTGTCTCAAAAAAAAAAAAAAATTAGCCTTGTCTCAGGACTGTAGCTGAGAGGGCAGTGGTTCCGCTGGGGTGTGCCCCACGTGGCCTCTGAAATAAGAAACACGCTTGTCTCCCCAGTACTGAGCCAAGCCAACGGGTGTGGTGTGCATGAAGGGAAAGAGACACGCTCGGTTAGATGATGAGCGTGGCTCAGAGATAATAGATTCGTTCATTGATTCAACAGATGTTCACAGAGGCCTCCTCTGTGCCTCGCCCCGTGCAAATTCTGAACCTTTTATGGCTCCATGGGGAGTCAGTCCATTGCAATCCAGCATGCCCAATGCTGCCATCAAGGGACAGGGCACTGGCCGTCAGCTGGTCAGACAGGGAGCCTGCAGGCGGCAGGCGGACCGCTCCCACTGGGACAGTCAGAAGAGGGCAGTCAGGTACAGTGGCCCACGCCTATAATCCCGGTACTTTGGGAGGCTAAGGTGGGTGAATCACCTGAGGTTAGGAGTTCAAGAGCAGCCTGGCCAACATGGCAAAACCCCGTCTCTAAATAAAAATACAAGAATTAACTGAGCATGGTGGCACGCGCCTGTAATCCCAGCTACTCAGGAGGTTGAGGCAGGAGAATCGTTTGAACTTGGGAAGCAGAGGTTGCAGTGAGCCAAGATGGTGCCACTGTACTCCAGCCTGGGCGGCAGAGTGAGACTTCATCTCAAAAAAAAAAAAATGTTCAACATTGGGTCTGTTTGCAGTGGTGTGGTTCCTAGGCCCGTAGTACTAGTAGGGTTTCCACACCTGGCTTTGAATGAGCCAGAGGAGAGAAAGGTAGCTGGAGCCTGAAGGTGAGGGCCCCCTTGAGGGGAGCCGTGGCCTTGGGAGAGGACCCAAGGCAGTGCCAGGGACCCCTCACCTGACTCCCTCTCTCCTCCCACCAGCCAGGGAAGCTAGGGGAGGGAATAGAACATCCTCAGCATCGTGAGACCGCAGAGAAAGAATTGTCAAGGAAGCCCTTCTAAAGAGGATGGGATGGGATTCGGGATTGGAAGATGAGTCAAGTCAGGGTTTGCAGAGGTTTGTGAAAACGCAAGCCTGGCGAATTCATTCTTGGGGAGGACCCGCCAGAGGTTCCGAATGATTTGCTATGGGGCAGGATGGGCGCAGCCTGGCATTTCCACATCAGAAACGGTCTGGGCACTGACAGCGGCAGCCTGGGGCCAACCACGTACTGTTAACAGTTCCCAGAGAAAGTTGTCCCCCAGAAATGAAAAGAATGGCCTGCGAGAATTGGATCTTGGCTACTTTCTTTTAACTTTGGAGGCCATGGGCTCTATCTGAGACCTCCCCCGCTGCCTTTCCCTCCCTTTTCATTTTCCAAGACAGATTTGTCACTATTGCATCTGCTTCAAGTCCAGCCTACACATATTTTATTAGACCAGGCACGTTTTCAGTAACACATATGAATATAAGCTCCTTGGGGGCAAATCATTTCACATATGGTCTTACAGCATTTCGAAAACAATTTCTTTTCCCTCCTCAGAAAGAGGCATTCTTAGGGCCAGAAGCAGTGGCTCACATCTGTAATCTCAGCAGTTTGGGAGGCTGAGGCGGGCAGCTCACTTTAGTCCAGTAGTTCGAGACCAGCCTGGGCAGCATGGCGAAACTCTGTCTCTACAAAAAATACAAAAATTATCCCAGCGTGGTAGCTCATAACTGTAGTCCCAGCTACTTCTGGGGCTGTAGTGGGCAGATCGCTTGAGCTCAGGAAGTCGAGGCTGCAGTGAGCCTAGATTGCAGCACTGCACTCCAGCCTAGGCGACAGAGCAAGACCCTGTCTCAAAAATAAATAAATAAATAAATAAATAAATAAATAGAGGGATTCTTAGATATTTGTTGATCGGAATTGGAGAGGCATAAAGGAAGACGGGTTTTGGAGAAAGACTGACTTGGGAGCAATTCGCTAGGCTCCAGCACTAGCTCTCTGTGTGACCCTGAATGCGCTATGACCTGTCTACGTCCCTTTCTGACCTGTACAATGGCCATGACAGGAATGAAGTCCCTGGATGGTTTTGAAGAGGAATGGGATGTGTGTGTACAGCACCTGGCATGGTGAGACTCTGAGGCTTAGCTGTCGACAGATAGAAGCTATTCCCAGCAAGCCGGCAGCAGGGCGTGGTATGCGTTTCTGAAATTAACGGCCTTGGAGGAAATTGACCTTAACCACACCACCAGGACGGACTGGGCCCACATTGCCTGTCCGTCGTGGGGAGATGTCGCGGGGGACCCATCCCTCTCCCCTGTTTTGGAGAGAAGCCCGCAGGTCGATGGCACCGAGGCTGCTCTGAGACCCTGGTTTATCGTGAGCAGTCATCACCATGCGTCAGCTGGGACAGCACGGGCTGACTGTGACGAGACAACAGCAGTAAAGTTTTCCATGTGTAGGCTTGAAGCAAAATGTAATTAGCCTTTATGTGCGGAACAAGGGCCCATTGATGAATACAGCTGGTCTTTGTTTTGTCCTGTCGTTGAGAGTGGGAGGTAAAAGTGTTCCTCTTCATGTTTATTAATGCAAGATTCCTTAGACAAATGGCAAGCACAGTTTCATGTTTGTTGGAACATGGGGATTTTGCCAAAACAGTTGTTGTGTAAGAGGACTGCAAGGTTTCCGATTATAACCATTTCTGGGTTAAATAAATGAATTATTTCTGCCCTTTTTTTCTTTTCTGAAATTTTTTTAGAGTCGGGGTCTCACTGCGTTGCCCAGGGTGAGTTTCAAACTCCTGGCCTCAGGTGATCCTTTCGCCTCAGCCTCCCAAAGTGCTGGGATTACAGGCATGAGCCACCATGCCTGGCATTTTTTCTTTTCTTTAGTTAAAAACAAACCTCCTTCTCAGATGGTCAGTCTGTGTACAGATTTCCCACCTCTCTTAGCAAATGGAGGTTTACCACCCTAATCAACTTTACCTTGGAGACTCTAGCAGAGGAACACGGTGTGGGTTTTAACATCTAACGATTATGTGGGATGGATGTCCATGGAGATGGCAGATCCCTGTAATCATGCAGCAGCAGCCGCCAGCCCGGAGAGAGAGGCCTGGGCAGCCCTCACTGCCCCAAGTTCCTGCGTCTGTCTCCTGCAGCTGTTCACTTACTTGCTCTTGGGTTTGGGTCACTACTGCACCCTCCAGCAGGAATGTCGCCCTCCCAGCCAAGCAGCTAGCGTTCTGGTCAAAAGTGCAGGAATTCGCATTTTTGTTGAAGCCCACGGTCCTGTGCTGTATCCCCCCAAATCTGGGTTGGACAAGGAGTTTCAGCTGCAACACACGCAATCAGCTTCTCGCATTCCTCCCCGCTCGTGGGCCGAGGCGCTGAGCCTTGATGAAAGAAAATATTGAATTGCACTGAAATACTACATTTCTCATAGCCAACGTTAGTCTTAGGAGAATTTGCACCTCCCAAACCTTTCCTGCCAGTAAAATTCATATTTCTTAAGGTTACTCATGTAGTATTCCTAGCCTATATGCTTTTTTCAAAGAACGGCATTGTATGTACACACACTTACATAGTACAGTTACAAAAGCGACATTTACGAGAAACTTCACTTGGGTTAATTTTAGAGTATTTTCTTATATACATCATTATATACATCGGCTTCTGAAAGAGCAGAAAACTTTCCCATAGCTAACTTAGCTTAGGGGAGCCTCTAAGCTTCTTTGCAGGAATGGAGAACTCCAGGTTCCAAAAGAGGACATAAGACAGAATTTGAAAAGAGGGGGAGGCTGGGCATGGTGGCTTACGCCTGTCATCCCAGCACTCTGGGAGACTGAGATGGGAAGATCACTTGAGCCCAAGGAGTTCAAGACCAGCCTGGGCAACATAGTGAGACCCCATCTCTACCAGAAAATACAAAAATTAGCTGGGCGTGGTGTTGTGCCTGTAGTTCTACCTGGTCCCAGTTCCTCCCATTTACTTAGGAGGCTGAGTTGGAAGGTTTGCTTGAGCCTGGAAGTTCCAGCCTGCAATGAGCTGTGATTGCACCACTGTACTCCAGCCTGGGTGGCAGAACCAGACCCCATCTCTAAAAACAATATTATTATAAAAAGGAGGGGAGGAGGAGACCAGCAGTTCAAGACACAACTCTGCATGGCAAGCGTGGATGGGAGGGGTATTGGCTTTCTTTCCTTTCTTTCTTCTTTCCTTTCCTTTTCCTTCCCTTTCCTCCCTCCCTCCCTCCCTCCCTCCCTCCCGTCCTTCCTTCCCTCCCTCCCTTCCTTCCTCCCTCCTTCCTTCCTTCTCTTTCTTCCCCCTTCCTTCTTTCTCTTTCTTCCTTCCTTCCTTCCTTCCTTCCCTCCTTCCTTCCTTCCTTCCTTCCTTCTTTCCTTCCTTCTTCCCTCCCTCCCTCCCTCCTTTCCTTCCTCCCTCCCTCCCTTCCTTCCTTCCTGACAGGGTCTCGCTCAGTTATCCAGGCTAGAGTGCAGTGGTGCAATCAGTCTTGGCTTACTGCAACCTCTTCCTCCCAGGTCCAAGTGATTCTCCTGCCTCAATCACTGGAGTAGCTGGGATTACAGGCAACTGCCACCATGCCTGGCTAATTTTTGTTTTTTGTGTTTTTTTGAGATTGAGTCTCACTCTGTCACCCAGGCTGGAGTGCAGTGGCGTGATCTCAGCTCACTGCAACCTTCACCTCCCAGGTTCAAGCAGTTCTCCTGCCTCAGCCTCCCAAGTAACTGGGATTGCAGGCACACACCACATGCCTGGCTAATTTTTGTATTTTTAGTGGAGACGAGGTTTCACCATGTTGGCCAGACTGGTCTCAAACTCCCGGCCTCAAGTGATTCACCTGCCTTGGTGTTCCAAAGTGCTGGGATGACAGACATGAGCAGCTGAGATAGATACTTTCTTTACATACTGTGCTAGACTGTTTCACTTGGTTTCTGGAGTATTATCTCATTTGCCCTTTCCTGCCATCATTGAGGCAGCTTTTTTGGTGCTCATTGCATGGATGAGGGAGCAGTCCCAGGAACTCGCAGAGTCAGGCCCCAGACCTGGTCCTTTAGGCTCAAATGGTGCCGGCTTCATAATCAAGCAGCAAGGGTGAGGGCTAGCCAGGTGAAGGCAGGCGTTCCTGGGACTTTCAGCCTTCCCCAGCCCCACAAGCCCCTGTTGTATTTACCCTAGCAGATGGATTTCTCCCTTTTTGAACAGTAACTCCACATGAAAGACTCACCAAACTGGCGCCAGATAGAGCCTAGCTGACTAAACCTGAAAATCACCCAACTGTCTTGGCCGTCATATTTAGACAAATATTGCATCCCCTGATTGAATCTGAAAGGGACAACTTAAGCGTCCTGAAAATGGAGTCTCTGCTGTACCTTTAAGAATGTAAAATTTCCTATTTCCTGTCTTTTTGATGACTCATCAGTTTCCAGTATGAGTTGCTGTAATTATCCTGCTTGGATTAATTTCCCTAAAAATAGAGAAGCAGCCACTTTTATGGTTTTTGAGAGTATGGACTCGAATAAAGAACCTACTGTCCCTTAAACCTTAGAGACCACTAAATCAGACTTGGAGGGAAAAACCGATGGCCTTTTTTTTTCTCTCTCTCTCTTCCTGTGTCTTATCTCCAAAAGAGCTTATGGATTTTATAGAATGCCTGTGCTTTTTTTTCATCTCTGTACAAGTATTTCGCTTCACACCTAAAATCTGATGCCTGGGTGAGTCCTAAAGGATTTTCCTTGTCTTTTGTACTGATAGCAGCTGTCTTGGCCTCCTCCAAATACTACGGCCACGACCTGGTATCTCCCCAGGCTGGGGGGCTAGGCAGAAACAATGGGGTGGCTTCATAGTTCCAACTCCAGGTAGCAAGTCCTCTGAGCAACAAAGATTCTTCCCTTGTTCTGCGGACCCCAGATGTGGCTACGAAATGTAATTGACATGTAACGGACATGTCTATTGCAAAGCATCAGTGAGAACTGGCAAACTTGACTCCTCTCCTCCATTGATGTTTACGGAAGGCCCGCTGTGTACCATGGTAGGTGTTGTGTCAGGTGTGCTGGAACTATAGAGTAAAGACGGGGCGGGAGGGGGCTTACAGACGCCGCATGCACACACATAGGCTCGCACACTGTGTACCCAGAAACACGCACACAGAAACAGAGAGGTAACCGGGCATGGTGGCTCATGCCTGTAATCCCAGAACTCTGGGAGGCCGAGGCGGGCAGATCACCTGAGGTCAGCAGTTCAAGATCAGCCTGGCCAACATGGTGAAGCCTTGTCTCTACTAAAAATACAAAAATTAGCCGGGCGTGGTGATGGGTGCCTGTTGACCTGACACACACCAGGTCAACTACTCGGAGGCTGAGGCAGGTGAAACGATTGAACCCAGGAGGCAGAGGTTGCAGTGAGCCGAGATCATGCTACTGCACTCCAGCCTGGGCGACAGATTGAGACTGCCTCTCAAAAATGAAAAACACAGAGGAACTGTGCATGTGTCCATGTATGTAAACATGTTTACAAATATACGTAAAGCAATCAGTTTTTAAAATTTTTTATCATACAGCTCAACCAGTCCTACTGCTTTTATTTTATTTTATTTTATTTATTTATTTTGAGACATGGTCTCACTCTATTATCCAGGCTGGAGTGTAGTGATGTGATCTTAGCTCACTACAACTTCCACCTCCTGGGTTCAATTTTCCCACCTCAGCCACCCAAGTAGCTGGTATTACAGGTGTGTACCACCACACCTGGCTAATTTTTATATTTTTAGTGGAGACAGGGTTTCACCATGTTGCCTAGGCCGGTCTCGAACTCCTGAGCTCAAGTGATCCACCCATCTCGGCCCCTCAAAGTGCTGGGATCGTAGGTATGAGCCACCTCGCCTGGCCAGTAAAGCAATCGTATTCAGCCAGCATCCTTTGAGAGGGCAGTTTAGAGAAAATCATTATTCATAGACTTTCACCTGGGTTTGGCATACATTCATACAGATTTTACCTAATTAAGTGATCCTTAAAGTTTTTCTGATTCATTGTTAAGTCTAGGGATCTCACAGTGTATACGTGAAGCAAACAGGTAATGGACTGTTAAGTGAATACAATGTATAGATCATAGTACACATGGTGATCTGTGAAACAGGGGTGTCCTGACACGCCCCTCCCTGTGTCCCAGAATTGTAGGGGTCAGGCATGATAACGGGCGTTCCTGAAGCCTGTGATCCAGCAATCTCACTGCTGGTTTTTATCCAAAGGAGATCGCTGTGTTGCAGTCATGCCTGCGCTCATGCGTTTATCATAGCACTATTCACACAGCAGCCTAGAGAGGGAAGTGACCTACGTGTCCAGCTGCAGATGAGTGGGTGAAGAAACTGCGGTGTAGATCCACAATGGAATACGATGCAGCCTTACAAAAGGAAATCCTGCCATTTGCAGCAACATGGGTTCATCTGGGGGACGTTGTGTTGAGTGAAATCAGCCAGGCACAGGAAGACGAATACCACATGATCTCACTCATGTAGACTGTAAACGCTGATCACATAAAAGTTAAGAAGAATGGTGGTTACCAGAGGCTGGAGAGGTGAGGGAAGGAAGAGTTGGGAGAGGTTGGTGAAATGATACATATTTACAGATAGACAGGAGGAATAAGTTCAAGAGATCTATTAGACAGCATTGCGACGATAGTTAATGCCAATATATTGTAAAATAAATAAATGTGGTTAGCAGAAACTGTTGTTTTTGTTTATTGGGGTTTTTTTTTGTTTGTTTTTTATTGAGACAGTCTCCCTCTGTCACCCAGGCTGGAGTAGTGACGCAGTCTTGGCTCACTGCAGTCTCCCAGGTTCAAGCAGTTCTCGTGTCTCAGCCTCCCAAGTAGCTGGAACTAAAGGCACATGCTACCACACCTGGCTAATTTTTGTATTTTTAGTAGAGACGGGGTTTTACCATGTTGACCAGGATGGTCTTGATCTCCTGACCTCAGGTGATCCATCCGCCTTGGCCTCCCAAAGTGCTGGAATTACAGGAGTGAGCCACCGTGCCCAGCCCTGGTTTTTAAGTGTCAACTGAAAACTACCTCAAAAGAGAGCCTTTATCCCATGATCTGTACACCACAGGCTTAGCACATCGTGGCTGTGCAGGAACTCTTGAGCCTTCCCTGTGATGATGAGTGGGTCACAGTTACCGCAGAGCTGAACGGCCTCTGCAGTATTCAGCCTGCAGCCTGCCCAATGAGGACGTTTGCACTCTGGAAAGGTAGACTCAGAATGCTGCTGGCTCCTAAGCAGAAAGCAGGCGCCACCCGGCCTTTAAGTGCTTCCACAGCGAAGAGTTTCGGGACGGAGGCCCAGCCTGGAACATTCACGCCACCTTCTGCCCCCAATAAAATTCCTTAAAACTGTGAGGTTCTGACTCACCACGGGGAGTCCCTGGCTGCCGCTGGGAGGGCCCTGGCCATGCAGATTGCAGTGACACAGCCCATCTTATTTGCTTCAGAAGTGGCAGGGGAGAAAGTGACTGGCCTCACGCTGCCCCGTCCCACCCAGGGCCCTTGTAAAGAGGTAGAAAGGCTGGCAGAAAGGAGAACCGTCCTTCCCGTGGGATATGCATGCCCAGTCCTTCCCGTGCAATACTCCTGAGATCGTGCCACTGCACTCCAGCCTGGGTGGCAATAGCAAAACTCCATCTCAAAAAAAAAAAAAAACAGGCACTATACATGTGTCCACGTATATAAACATGTTTATGAATATACATTGTTGTTTTTTTTAATTTTTATCATGCAGTCTCAACCAATCCTACTGCTTTTATCTGATTCTATTTCATTTTTTTGAGACGAGGTCTCACCCAGGCTGCAGTGCAGTGATTCGATCTTGGCTCACTACAACCTCTGCCTTGTGGGTTCAAGCAGTCTTCCCACCTCAGCCACCCAAGTAGCTGGGATTACAGGCTGATTCCTTTTACATGACACCATTTTCCTTGTTTTATTTTTATTTTATTTTTGAAACAGAGTCTCATTCTGTCACCCAGGCTGGAGTGCAGTGGCGCAATCTCGGCTCACTGCAACCTCTGCCTCTAGGTTCAAGCGGTTCTGCTGCCTCTGCCTCCTAAGTACCTGGGACTACAAGCATGCGCCACTACATCCAGCTGTGTGTGTGTGTGTATGTGTGTGTGTGTGTGTGTGTGTGTGTGTGTTTAGTAGAGACAGGGTTTTATCATGTTGGCCGGGCTGGTCTTGAACTCCTGGCCTCAAGTGATCTGCCCACTTCGGCGTCCGAAAGTATTGGAATGACAGGCTTGAGCCAATTCACCCAGCCCATAACATTATTTTCAAGTACAAAAACCATACATGTTTACTATATGAAATTTAGAAAATTCTCAAAGATTAAAAAAGGAAGCAGATCATCACTCATAATCCCACAGCAAAGATAATCATTCACACTTTGGCCTATTTGCATCATCTTTTTTTCTATACAGATGTTCCTTACAGTGGCATTTTGTCCCCCATGCACCCATTGTAAGTTGTAGATACCTTAAGTCTAAATGCATTTAATACACATAACCCGCCAAACATCATGGCTTAGCCTCGCCTATTTTAGGCGTGCTCAGAACACCCACATTAATTAGCCAACAGTTTGGCAAAATCATCTAACACAGCTGTCCCCAATGTTTTTGTCCACAGGGACCAGTTTTGTGAAAGACAATTTTTCCATGGACCGGTGAGGTGGGGGCAGGGTTCGGGATGATTGAAGCACATTATGTTTGTTGTGTACTTTGTTATTATTACATTGTAATACGTAATGAAATAATTCTGCTACTCAGTATCATGTAGAATCAGCGGGAGCCCTGAGCTTGTTTTCCTGCAACTAGAGGGTCCCATCTGGGGGTGATGGGAGACAGTGACAGATCATCAGGCATTAGATTCTTGTGAGGAGCCGGCAGCCTAGATCCCGCGCATGCGCAGTTCACAGTAGGGTTTGCGCTCCTGTGAGCATCTAATGCTGCCGATGATGTGACAGGAGGCGGAGCTTAAGCAATCATGAGAATAATGGGGAGCAGCTGTAAATACAGATGACGCTTCACTCCTGCAGCACATCTGCTGTGCAGCACGGTTCCTAACAGGATACAGATGTGGAACAGATGTGGCCCAGGGATTGGGGACCCCTGATCTACATAGTGCTTTCTTTTTTCTTTTCTTTTTTTTTTTTTTTTTGAGATAGGGTCTCACTCTGTCACCCACGCTGCAGTACAGTGGTGCCATCATAACTCACTGCAGCCTCTAACTCCTGGGCTCGAGTGATCCTCCCACCTCAGCCTCCCAAGTAGCTAGGACGACAGGTGTGCACTACCGTACCAGGATGATTTTTGTATTTTTTGTAGAGACGGTTTTGCCATGTTGACCAGGCCGACTTGAACTCCTGGGCTCAAGCAATCCTCCACTTTGGACTCCCAAAGTGCTGGGTGGGATTATAGGCATGAGCTACTGCACCCAAACTCTTTTGTTTTTTACCAGTGGTATAGACTGATAACATTATTTTGATTTTGAGGTGTTTTTTTTTTTTTAACCTGACATGTTGTAAATATTTCTTGCTTATCATTAAATATTCTTCAGAAACACAGTGCACACTGCCTAACATTCCATCACTCCGGTGAGTCCTAAGACTTACCCGCTTACTTCCCTGCTGTTCAGGAGCCTGATTTATGGCACTGCTTTCATTGCCCTGCGAGTTTTAAACTGGGAGCTTTGTCCTTGCTCTTTGTATGCCTTCGTGTTCTGCCAGTGGCTGTGGCATGTTTTTCATGGTTTTTGTTGTTGTTGTTGTTGTTTTGAGATGGAGTTTTGCTCTTGTTACCTAGGCTGGAGTGCAATGGCGCGATCTCGGCTCACCTCAACCTCCGCCTCCTAGGTTCAAGTGATTGTCCTGCCTCAGCCTCCCATTGTTGTTGTTTTTTGAGATGGAGTCTTGCTCTGTCAGCCAGGCTGGAGTGCAGTAGCATGATCTCGGCTCACTGCAAACTCCACCTCCCAGATTTACACAATTCTCCTGCCTCAGCCTCCCGAGTAGCTGGGACTACAGGTGTGCGCCACCACACCCAGCTAATTTTTGCATTTTTAATAGAGACATGTTTCACCATGGTGGCCAGGCTGGTCTTGGACTCCTGACCTCAGGTGATCTGCCCACCTCAGCCTTCAGAAGTGCTAGGATTACAGACGTGAGCCACTGCATCTGGCTGTCTGTGGCATCTTGAGATAGCCTCCCAAAGCCATCATCAGACAAGAGTTTGGAAGCCCCAAGTTCTCCAAGGGCTCACAGCAGCACTGGCATGGGGCCCCTGTTCCTGGACTGCTGCTCCATGACATTTGTCTCTAGTGAAAATCAGGGGACAGTGGACAATGCACTCGGCTCAGAGACCCTGACTCTGGTCCTGTCTGTCCTCACATGTGGCCCCACAAAACCCCTTCCTCAACCTTGCTGGTAAAATGAAAGGATCGGACTGGATGCCAGGCAGGATGGAGGAGCCGGCCCATTTGTCAGCCTCTTGCACTTTCTTGCCCAGTTCTGGATCCCAGAGGCCTGAATCTCTGTTGCTGTCTCCCAGCAGGGCCTGTTTGTGGAGTGACCTTCAGGCAGGGCTGCATTCAGGGCACCAGGCACAGCATGAGTCACGGTGGGAAGAACCTGGGTCACAACAAGACCCGGGTTTGATTCCCGACTCTATGTGAATTCTATAACCTCAAGATGGGCAGGTTTCCTTACTCAGGCCTCAGTATTTTCTTTTCTGTTGTTGTTGTTGGTTTTTTTTGTTTGTTTTTTTTTAACCTATCTGACTAAGGTCTAATATCCAGAGATCTTAGTATTTTCATAAACGAAATGAAAGAATGCCACGTCTCAACTCTAATCCCAATACTTTGGGAGGTCGAGGCAGGCAGATCATTTGAGGCCAGGAGTTCCAGTCTGGCCAATATGGCAAAACCCTATCTCTACTAAAAATACAAAAATTTGCCAGGCATGGTGGCAGGTGCCTGTAATTTCAGCTACTTAGGAGACTGAGGCAGGAGAATCACTTGAACCCAGGAGGTGGCGGTTGCAATGAGCCGAGATCACGCCACTGAACTCCAGCCTGGGCTAAAAAGATAATCTATTTAAAAAAAAAAAAAAAAAAAAAGGAATGCCACTCCGGTGCAGGTGCCTCGCAACGACCTCTACAGAGGTCTCCCAAAAGGCCTGTATCTCTGTGGCTGTCTCCCAGCACGGCCCGTTTGTGGAGTGACCTTCAGCCAGGGCTGCATCTATAAAGGGTGGCTGACATTGCTGCTGCCTGCAAGGCACCTGGCATGACCTGGCACATTTTAAAAAGGTCTGCTTACCTCTCCCTGCTGAAGGTCTCTTCCCACTCTAAAGAATTCTGTCGCCTTCCGTGATGAATTTATAAAAATCCTTATCCACACTGCAAAACCTACTCATCCATATTAGTGTGCCACAGCTGGGAGAGCAAGGCGCAAGGTTTTCTTTCCCATGATCTTCCTCGGGGACCCTAAATTTTAAAATCTGTATTAGTCACCATTGAGGTGCCGCTAATATGGTGGCCAAAAGTTCCAAGGTCAAACCATTGCACAGCTGCAAATGCCTTCATAGATGTGTCTAAAAAATCAACACCAGGGCCAGTTGTGATGGCTCATGCCTGCAATCCCAGCACTTTGGGAGGCCAAGGCGGTTGTATCACTTGAGGTCAGGAGTTTGAGACCAGCCTGGGCAACTTGGTGAAATCCCATCTCTACTAAAAATACAAAAATTAGCCATGGTGGTTCAGGCCTGTAATCCCAGCACTTTGGGAGGCTGAGTCAGGTGGATCACAAGATCAGGAGTTTGAGACTAGCCTGGCCAAGATAGTGAAACCCCATCTCCACTAAAAATACAAAAATTAGCTGGGTGTGGTGGCGGGCACCTTTAGTCCTAGCTACTGGGGAGACTGAGGCAGGAGAATGGCTTGAACCTGGGAGGTGGAGGTTGCAATGAGCCGAGATCGTGCCACTGCACTCCAGCCTGGGCAAGAGTGAGACTCTGTCTCAGAGGAAAAATCAGCACCAGAGGTTAATAATCTAGTAACTAACTGTCTTCTATCTGACACATTTTTGCAAGATCCAAGTTTTAAAGCGAGAACAAGCTGCTGGGTCCCCTCCCAGCTGACTGACACCAAGGTGGCGGCCCACATTGGAGATCTGGCTCCATCTGACTTGGAGAATTTGGGACACCCTGGGCTGGTGTAAAACAAATTAAAAGAGGTGCCAAACAGCCGGGCACCCAGCAAGGGTGCCCAGGGATCTTGTTCCGGGATTTGGTTAAAAAACTTTTTGGAACCCGCCTCAAAGAATGAAAAGTTTCCTATAGGAAGGCAGGAGCGGGCGAGATAATTGAACTCATTGATTTCCTTCACGGCTTGTTTGCCCTTTCATTCTCTTCCCGAGGTGCTGTTTGTTGAGGAATGTCTCCAATTGCCAGAAAGACAGTGGGGTGTCTCATATTTCCTCGCCACCTCTCCTTTCAGCCAGAGCTGAGTTCGAAGGCAAGCCTGCAATATGAATTTTTAATGCCAGACTTTATGGCATCACTCCAGCACAGTCCAACTGCATCGCTCTCCTGAGCCTTCAGATTTAATGCTCCAGTGCACAGAGCAAAGACTGGGGCATTCAACATCAGTGAGAATTAACCCCTAAATGACCATGGCAGTGCCCTCCAGTTTTCCTAAAGGGAAACATAAGGAGTTAGGAGAAAAAAAAATAAAAATTATGTAGTGTTGTCCAGGCAAGGTGGCTCACACCTGCAATCCCATAACTTTGGGAGGCTGAGGTGGGCAGATCACCTGAGGTCAGGAGTTCAAGACCAGCGTGGCCAATATGGTAAAACCCATCTTTATTAAAACACAAAAATTAGCCAGATATGGTGGTGGACGCCTGTTTTCCCAGTTACTTGGGAGGCTGAGGCAGGAGAATGGCTTGAATCCGGAAGGCAGAGGTTGCAGTAAGCCGAGATCACGCCACTGCACCCCAGCCCGGGCGAGAGAGAGAGACTCTGTTTCAAAAAACTGAAAAAATATGTTGTGTTGAGAATGCTTGCTATCGAAATAGCCTGAAGGACAAAAGCACAGCTTATTCTTTAAATTTTATGAGATGGCCTATATTTTTACCTTTTCACTTCTTCTGAGTTGAACAATGTGTACTTTGATGAATTTCTGTGATCTTCCTACCTGTAAAAAAAAAAATCTCGGCAGGCTGGGCCCAGTGGCTAACACCTGTAATCCCAGCACTTTGGGAGGCCGAGGCGGGCAGATCACAAAGTCAGGACTTCGAGACCAGCCTGGCCAACATAGTGAAACGCCGTCTCTACTAAAAATACAAAAATTAGCCGGACATGGTGGCACACGCATGTAGTCCCAGCTACTCAGGAGTTGGGAGGCTGAGGCAGGAGAATTGCTCGAACCCGGGAGGCGGAGGTTGTGGTGAGCCAAGATCACACCACTGCACTCCAACCTGGCCAACAGAGCGAGACTCCGTCAAAAAAAAAAAAAAGAAAAAACCTCTGCAATTTGTAGAATTTGCAGAACATATAGATGACCGGCTGCTCTGCAGTTTCCATGGAAAGCCCAAATGTAATTAGAAATCCAATTGCCGATGGATTTTTCCAATGGAAAAAGGACCAGTTGTGTTAAGTGGGTAATTCTTTTTGTACGCAGATGAGTGATTGTTATTTTCTTACAGTAGCTTTTTAAAAACTGGTTCAGTTGGCCAGGCGCAGGGGCTCACGCCTGTAATCCCAACACTTTGGGAGGCCAAGGCAGGAGGGTCGTTTAAGGCCAGAAATTCAAGACCAGCCTGGGCAAAACAGCAAGATGTCATCTCTATTTAATTAAAAAAAAAAGTTTTAAAATAAAAATTGCTCAAATCTAAGTACATTAAAGGACAGAGTCTTTAGTAAATGGTGGAATAATGGGCCAACTGTGTAGAATCCAGTAGAGTCAGAGCTGAGCCCCCTGCAAAGTGAAGTCTAGATGTTTAAAACACTGATTGATCGATTATTTATTATTTTGAGACAGGGTCTCTGTGGCCCAGGGTGGAGTGCAATGGTGCGATCTTGGTTCACTGCAACTTCCACCTCTTGGGTTCAAGCAATTCTCCTGCGTCAGCCTCCCAAGTAGCTGGGATTATAGGCACGCACCACCACAGCCGTCCAATTTTTAAATTTTTAGTAGGGAGACAGGGTTTCACCGTGTTGTTCAGGCTGGTCTCATACTCCTGACCTCATGTGATCCACCCACCTCGGCCTCCCAAAGTGCTGGGATTACAGGTGTGAGCCACCACACTGGGACTAGATGTTTAAAACATTTAAATGTCACCAAAAAAACCATAAAAACACTAAGAGCAATTTTAGGTGGATATTTATACAATAAGGGGGTGGGAAAAAATTTTTTTAAACATGATGCCAAAAGCAGAACTCACAAAGGGAAATTCAGACCTTTGTGGAGATGGATGGGCAGGTGGATAGATGGACAGACGGATGGACAGACAGATGGACGGACAGATGGATTTAGACAGACTGGCAAAAATATTTGCAATGTATGTAACAAAGAGTGAGAGTGTGTGCGTGCGTGTGTGTGTGTGTGGATCTTCTTACAGAGCAATAAGCAAAGTTTCATTTCCCAGTAGAAAAACCTCTATATTTTCAGTTCCTTACTAGACATTTCTACTATGGGCATCACAAACTCAGATTAACTTGTTATTCTCCATAACTTCCCCCTTCCCTAGAGTCAGCCCCCTTCTGCTTTCTTCCTCTGCCCAGCCATACCTGCTTCTCCTTCATTCCAGAAACTGAGGGTATTTCTTGATTCCTTTCTGAGCCCTCTGTCTATTTTGTGTTAGTTTTGCCTCCATGCAACATCGCACATTCCCAGCTTCATCGCCACTCTCACTACCGTCATTTTGATTTGGTTTTTTCTTCTCTTTTTTTTTTTTTTTTTTTCGAGACAGGGCCCAGCTCTGTCACCCAGGCTGGAATGCAGTGGTGCAATCTCCACTCACTACAACCTCCACCTCCCAGGATCAAGCAATTCTCCTGCCTTAGCTTCCCAAGTAGCAGGGATTACAGGCACCCACCACCACACCTGGCTAATTTTTGTATTTTTAGTAGCAATGGGGTTTCACTATGTCGGCCAGGCTGGTCTCGAACTCCTGACCTCAAGTGATTCACCTGCCTCAGCCTCCCAAAGTGCCGGATTACAGACGTGAGCCGCTGCACCCGGCTTTAATTTATTTTTCATCTCTTGTTCTCACTTCTTCAAGATCTTCCGAACGTGACCCTCTACCACAAGTTTCCCCCTGGACGAAACCACCCTCCAAACATCTGCTAAAATTATCTTTCAGAAATATGTCTAATCCTGCTAAAACCTGTCCTGCTTAAAATCTCTCAGTGGAGCAGTCTCTGAGAAAGTCCAAACTCACAGCATGATGCACAAGGCACTTGGGGATACAGCTCTGCCTTCCCAGCCTCATCTTATGCCAATTCAAACTCTCCCGTCCTGGAGAATCCCAGGCCTTTCTCCAGCTCACCTGCAGCCGGTTCCACCTTTCCTGACAGATCCTGCCCTGCCTTCCCTGCTCCGTGCCCACCCTTAGCTGCTATGTCGAAAGAGGGCTCTGGTCTCCCCCATTCTAGGGGCTTTTCATGTGGGGTCTATAGGGAGAACCCAGGGGCTTCACAAATTGGACCCAGAAAAAAAATACATCTTTATTTTCGTCAGTGTCTCCAACTGCAATATAGCATTTCCTTCCATTGCAAATAAAGCCCCACACCGGGGTAACTGCAGACCTGTGACCTTGTTTCCAGTGGAAATCACAGAGGCTTTCACATTTCATTCCCGTTGTTGCAGAGATCACAACCGCTGTTTGGATTCATAACTACTTCAGAATGTCAGTGGTTCTTAGATTGTTATTTAGTGCAACAGTAAAGAACAGTTGTTCCTATATCACAAATCTGGTTTTAAAAAAATACTGTCTGCGTGCAGTGGCTCACGCCTGTGATCCCAGCACTTTGGGAGGTTGAGGTGGGCGGATCACTTGAGGTCAGGCATATGAGGCCAATCTGGCCAACATGATGAAATCTCATCTGTACTAAAAGTATAAAAAAAGTTAGCCGGGCATGGTGGTGGGGGCCTATTATCCCAGCTACTCGGGAGGCTGAGACAGGAGAATCGCTTGAACCTGGGAGGTGGAGGTTATAGTGAGCTGAGATCACGCCGCTGCACTCCAGCCTGGGCAACAGAGCGAGACTCATTCTCAAACTAAAAATAAATTTTTAAAACTAAAAAATATTGCTTCATTTAACACCAAACTCAGTGCCTCAAAAAAAAAAAAATACTGCGATAACTGCACTTGCTTTTCTTTCTTTCTTTTTCCGAGACAGAATCTCACTGTGTCACCCAGACTGGAGTGTAGTGGCCCGATCTCGGCTCACTGCAACCTCTGCCTCCCGGGTTCAAGCGATTCTCCTGCCTCAGCCTCTTGAGTAGCTGGGATTAGAGGTGCCTATCACCACACCTGGCTGATTTTTGTATTTTTCATAGAGATGGTTTCACTATGTTGATCAGGCTGACCTCAAGCGAACTCCTGACCTCAAGCGATCCAGCTGCCTCGGCCTCCCAAAGTGCTAGGTTTACAGGCATGAGCCACCACGCCCAGCCTGAACTTCAAAATAATTGTTTCCCTTGGTCTTTAAAACATGATTAGACTTATGTCCTCTAATGGACTTAGGGACTTAAATCTTTAAAACATTACGAATAGACGCCTGTTTTCTTTACAAGACTTCCAGAGGGGACTGTGACAAAGGAAGGGTTAAGCAGCCACATCAGGTTGACAGAGTCTTGAGGGCTGCGTCTGGATCCTCCTCCCTCTTTACCCCACCACTTTGCACAGTGCCACTTTGTACCACATGACTTTTTATTTGTTTGTTTTGAGATAGGATCTAGCTCTGTCACTTAGCCTGGAATGCAGTGGTACAGTCACCACTCACTGCAGGCCTGACTTCCTGGGCTCAAGGGATCCTTCCACCTCAGCCTCCTGAGTAGCTGGGGCTACAGGCAAGGGCCACCACACCCAGCTAATTATTTTTTAATTTTTAGAGATGGGGTCTCACTACGTTACCCAGGCTGGTCTCGAATTCCTGGGCTCAAGCAAGACTCCCGCCTCTGTCTCCCAAAGTGCTTGGATTACAAACGTGAGCCATACTACCCGGCCCCTATTTTACTCTCTGTGTGTTCCTTAAATCCTGTGAACCCGAGTACAGAGTGTAGATAGTAATTCTACACATATTCTGGATTTTAGCTACTCACATTTATGACTGCTTTTACCTATCAGTTAATTGCTTTTCTTTTCACTCAAGTTTTAGTGATTTTCACTGTCCCAAAGAATCATATATAGTTGACTCTTGAACAACATGGGTTAGAGGCCCTGACCCCTCCACAGCGTGAAAAATCCAAGTACAACTTTTGACTCCTCAGAAGCTTTACCGACAGCCTGCTAGTGACCGAAAGCCTTACCAGTTACATAAACTGCCGACTGAGATGTTTTTTAAGTTACATATGTTACCTACAACATTCTTCCAATAAAGTAAGGTAGAGAAAAGAAAATGTTAAGGAAATCCTAAGGAAAAATACATTTTCTGTTCATTAAGTGGAAGGGGATCATCAGAAAGGTCTTCATCCCCATCGTCTTCAGATCAGATAGGCAGAGGAAGAGGAGGGTTGGTCTTGCCGTCTCAGGTGACAGTGGAGGAGGTGGGAGGGGAGCCAGGCACATTCCGTGTAATTTTACTGAAAAATATTCAAGTTGAAGTGGAACTGTGCTGTTGAGACCCATATTCAAGGGTCAACTAGAGTGTGTGTGTGTGTGTGTGTGTGTGTGTGTGTGTGTGTGTGTGTACGTACGTACACAAATAACATATATGTAAATAAGATAGGTCCCATCAATGTTAGTCATTTCTAATATGGTTTTGGTGATAGAAAATAGTCTTTTCAGGCTGGGCCTAGTGGCTTACACCTGTAATCCTAGCACTTTGGGAGGCCAAGGCAGGTGGATCACTTGAGGTCAAGACTTCAAGACCAGCCTGGCCAACACGGCAAAAACCCATCTCCATTCTAAATACAAAAATTAGCCTGGTATGGTGGTGCATGCCTATAGTCCCAGCTACCTGGGAGCCTGAGTCAGGAGAATCCTTGAACCTGGGAGGCGGAGGTTACAGTGAGCTGAGATCACACCACTACACTCCAGCCTGGGAGACAGAGTGAGACTCTGTCTCAAAAAAAGAGAAAATGGTCTTTTCTCCTCAATCTGTTTTCTTATTTTTCAATGATTTATTGCGTCTTTAACTTGTCTGAAGTTTATTATAGCACAGAGAGTAATATTTGTTTCTGTTTGTTATTCTCTATATTAATTCCCAGTTTGCCCAATAATATTGATGGTTTCTTTCTCCAATATTTAATATCCAACAAATAGGACATAATTACATATGTTTCTGTATTTCCGTCTATACTTTCGTTTACTGTTGTGGTTTTTGCTTTTTTAAAAAAAAAAAAAACCTTCAGTATTTTGGTCACCTATTTTTTCTACATGTATGCATCTTGTCATTTTACCAACTTTTTTTTTTTTTGAGACAGAGTCTCGCTCTGTCACCCAGGCTGGTGTGCAGTGGTGCAATCTTGGCTCACTGCAACTTCTGCCTCCTGGGTTCAAGCAATTCACCTGCCTCAGCCTCCCTTGTAGCTGGGATTATAGGTGCCCACCACCATACCCGGCTAATTTTTGTATTTTCAGTAGAGACGGGATTTCACCATTTTGGTCAGGCTAGTCTCGAACTCCTGACATTGTGATCTGGCCGCCTCAGCCTCCCAAAGTGCTGGGATTATAAGCGTGAGCTACCGCACCCGGCCATTTTATCAACTTTTATAAATTAACTTGGGAGAGAAATGTATGCTTCTTTAGATTTAATGCAGCTGCACATAAGAAATGTCTCATTCCCTTCCTTTGCTCCAAGCATTTTGTAATCTGATTTTTCTATAGATGGCATTTATACTATGTTGTTTTAATTTTTATGTGCTTATATTTTTATCCCTGTTGTAAATGAGATAGATCTTTTACTTCATTTTTTGGATGTTTATTACTAGTATAGGGGAGTTTGTTATTTCCTTGTCTTTACCAAGAAACATAGGGCTTTGCTGTAGTCGTCATTGACCCAGCCCATTTGCTCCAAGCGAATCCCTTGGATTTGGGGAGCATGGGACTGTATTACCTACAGGTAGTGAATGTGCACCCTTTGTGACACTAAGAACCTCTGATCCTCTTCTTTCATTTCTGTTTTCAAAGGAAGCATTCTGTTATATCTCTGGGAAGAATCACACAGGATCTTGGTTTAAGCCTGTGTCCTTTTCCATGTTAACCAAATGCTCCAATGATTTCCCCTCTAAATTGAACTGTGACCTGATTTTTAGATTCCATGTGACCCCACAACTGTGTTAGATTCTCCTAGTGGAGTAGTTCATTTTCTATTAGGTCGGTACAAAAGCAATTGCAATTTTTGCCATTAAAAGTAATGGCAGGTCAGGCACAGTGGCTCACACCTGTAATCCTAACACTTTGGGAGCCTGAGTCAGGCAGATCACCTGAGGTCAGGAGTTCAAGACCACCCTGGCCAACATGGCAAAACCCATCTCTACTAAAAACACAAGAATTAGCTGGGCGTGGTGATGGGTGCCTGTAGTCCCAGCTATTGGGGAGGCTGAGGCACAAGAATTGCCTGAACCTGAGAAGCAGAGGTTACAGTGAGCCAAGATGGTGCCACTGCATTCCAGCCTGGACGAGAATAGCAAAACTCCATCTCAAAAAAAAAGTAATGGCAAGACTGCAATTACTTTTGTACCAACCTAATAGTAGGGTTACACTTTTATATAATACATTTTATTCCATTTTTATTTTACATATTTTATAGATTTTCTTGCTCATTTAAGACAAGTTGAAGCTTATGTTTCTATTTACTATACCGTTTAGCATTTCTTACTTCTCCCTAAACGTTTTTATGCTACATTTAATATTGGTTAGTCTGGCTTCAAACCTTACCTTAATTAGCCTTTTAAAAAAATCTAGTTGGCCAGGTGCACTAGCTCACACCTGTAACCTCAACACTTTGGGAGGCCAAGGCAGGAGGATCACTTGAGCCCAGGAGTTGGAGACCAGCCTGGGCAACGTAGTAAGATCTTCTCTCCAAAAAAATATTAAAAATTAGCTGGACATGGCGGTGCTCACCATAGTCTTAGCTACTTGGGAGACTGAGGAGGGAGGACTGCTCGACCCCAGGAGGTCAAGGCTGCAGTGAGCCAAGATCGGGTCACTGCACCCCAGCCTGGGCAACAGAATGAGATCCTGTCTCCAAAAAAAGAAAAAAATCTAGTTAATCATTGCCTTTTTACTCAAAATGTGTTTCTACCACCCTTTTTGGATTTCTTTTTTTTTTTTTTTTTTTTTTTGAGATGGGGTCTCGCTCTGCCGTCAGGCTGGAGTGCAGTGGCGCGCTCTCAGCTCACTGCAACCTCCGCCCCCTGGGTTCAAGCAGTTCTCCTGCCTCAGCCTCCCAAGTAGCTTGGACTATATGCCACCACACCAGGCTAATTTTTGTATTTTTGGTAGAGACGGGGTTTCACCATGTTGGCCAGGATGGTCTTAATCTCCTGACCTCATGATCCGTCTGCCTCAGCCTCCCAAAGTGCTGGGATTACAGGCGTGAGCCACTGCGCCTGGCCCCTTTTTGGATGTTTTTGGTTTTTTTGGTTTTTTTTTAAAGAGTCAGGGTCTCACTATATTGCCCAGGCTGGAGTGCAGTGGCTATTCACAGGCGCAATCCCACTACTGATCAGCACGAGAGTTTTGACCTGCTCCGTGTCCGACCTGGGCCAGTTCACCCCTCCTTAGGCAACTTGGTGGTCCCCCGCTCCCGGGAGGTCACCATATTGATGCCGAACTTAGTGCGAACACCCGATCGGTATAACGCACTACAGCCCAGAACTCCTGGGCTCAAGCGATCTTCTAGTCTCCGCCTCCCGAGTAGCTGGGACTACAGGCACGCACCACCATGCCCAGTGGATTTTTTTTTTAAATATGTATTTTATTTTTATGTGTAAATTTGGCCTAATTACATTTACTGATGTAACTCTTAACTTAAATTTCTCTTTATTATTGAATTGATGATCCTTTTCTTTTTTCTAATTCATAGTACCACTGTCCTCAGCTTTCTGATCTATTTAAGGAAGATTGAGTGAACAGTCTACTGACCCTCTGAATGTCCCCTGAACCTTCTAATCAGCCCTGCCTTGAGTCTCCTCTTGTTACTGAAATTCACTTTCTGGTGCAGAACCACTGAGCCCTTCTGGAACCTTTTCGAAGCTATGTATTTAAATTTTCTTATCATACTGTACTGTGATTAGATTACATGTCTAGCACAGCAGCAAATTATACTTTATTATATTAACTCTGCCACTTCCGTCTACAATGAGACCCAATCTTTTATAAAATTCTCTGGACCTGCATATTCCTGCTGGTGAATTCTTTAAAGCTATCTGGATTTCCAGCGATTGTCTACTCCCTTTACAAAGCAGCTGCTGTTTAGCAGGATTATCAGTTAGTGGTGAGAAACCTTTATTCCCTGGCATATGGTAAACATTTTTCACCAACTTGAGGTATGCCACATAGATCCCATGGGGTTTACACACATAGACAAAGACTTTGTTCTCATCACATTGTTTTAAACAATCCAGCTGCCATTTTTAACTTTCACTAAACTCAGAAATTTTTCACCTGGGCTGGGCACAGTGGCTCAGCCTGTAATCTCAGTACTCAGGGAGTTCAAGGCAGGCGGATCACTTGAGGTCAGGAGTTAGAGACCAGCCTGGCCAACATGGAGAAACCCCATCTCTACTAAAAATACAAAAATTAGCCCGGTGTGGTTGTACGCATCTGTAAGTCCAGCTACTCCGGAGGCTGAGGCAGGAGAATCACTTGAACCTGGGAGGCAGAGGTTGTAGTGAGCTGAGATTGTCCCACTGCACTCCAGCCTGGGCACAGAGAGAGACTATATCTTTAAAAAATAAAAAGAAAAGAAGTGTATCAACTAGACACCCTTCTGTAAGTTGAAACCTGGGAAGTGACCACCCTGGCATTTGAAAAGTGACTGAATCCAATTTCCTATCCAGAATTACGATGACATTGTATTAATACATTGATGATCAAAAGCATACCTAAGCTGTAAGGCCAGCTACTGGATATACATCCTCCTAATGGAGATATTATTATCTCCTGAAATTATCCAACCATGAACACAGGAAACAGCCTGTCTTGTCCGATAAGACTCCTTTCCGGCCAGGCGCGGTGGCTCACTCTTGTAATCCCAGCACTTTGGGAGGCCGAGGCAGGTGGATCATGAGGTCAAGAGATCGAGACCATCCTGCCCAACGTGGTGAAACCCCAACTCTACTAAAAAAAATACAAAAATTAGCTGGGCGTGGTGGCGCATGCCTGTAGTCTTAGCTACTTGGGAGGCTGAGGCAGGAGAATTGCTTGAACCCGGGAGACGGAGGTTGCAGTGAGCGGAGATCGTGCCACTGCACTCCAGCTTGGTGTCAAAGCAAGACTCTGTCTCAAAAAAAAAAGA
>CAUYLG010062049.1:0-12457 GCA_963573385.1 Cacajao melanocephalus
TGCTCTAAGTGAAGAGGGAGACCCAGGCATCTCAGATCAACTTCCCCTTTTCATTCCTAAGACTGTAAACCAAGACCCTTTTCATATGTTAAGCTATAAACCTAAGATTCTTCCACGTGTAACATCTAAAGTATAAGCCTATATAAAGAAGGAACCTTCCTTTGATAGGGGAGCTTGGCTGTTAAGGCAACTATGCCACCTTGCTCCTGGCCGAATAAACTCCTTCATCCTGTATTCGGTGTCCGAGATCCGTTTCCCGCGGCCGCTCCTGCTACATAAGTATCCAGGGTGTGATTGGGCAGAGACTCTTCAACCACTACCAGTTGTGTGGGTTGGTCTTGTTTCCTCTGCTCTTAGTGCAGTCACCTGGGGAAGCACGTGCAGCATGTCAGCCAGGCTTCTTCACCAAGAGATGGCAGGGAAGCCTCCAGTTACCCCATGGGCCCTCAGCCTTGGTGTGGAGAGCAAGTAGGGCTTTTTACGAACTCTGATGGGATTGAAGGGGACATGGCATCAGAGACTAGGTTTCACTGCCAGGATAGCTGCTTGGTAGGGGAAGACACTTAACCCAGCAAAGCCATGGTTCCTGCACAAAAGACAGTAGATACTGTCTTGCTGGCAGCAGGAGGCCGAAACCACTGTGTGACATCCTGGCCAGTGCCTAGACTCCGCTAGATCCAGCAAGGTGGGGGGACGGAGGTCATTTTCTTCTCCTTGGTTTTGCATTACACAAGCTGCCGATGTGGCTCAACACAGGGACAAACCCTTCCAGTCAACGTCGATGGGGTGGGATGTGCTGCATGCTGCTAACCTGAGTAGGCCATCAAGAGACTTGGAAATTCCAACAGGTTTGATTTGTGAAACTTTAATTTGCAGTTGTACCTGACTGCAAGCCTTCACCAGACAATCTCAATATGAACAAGGACACCCCATTACAGATGAGGCCACACACCAAGGGTGGCAGAGCAGGCCAGGAAGCAGGAGCTGAGCCTGGGTCTGATCTCAGATGCCTATCCCAGTTCATGGTGCAGCCCAATCCTGCAGTTTGGTTTTGAGAAACACAGGAGTTGCCTGCAGAGAGACGCAAAAACCACGAAGGCATCTGGTATCCAGAAACCATGAAGAACTCCTACAACTCAACAAAGACAACTGATTTAAAAATGGGTGAAGAGATCAGGCACAGTGGCTCACGTGAGCCACTGTAATCCCAGCACTTTGGGAGGCCAAGGCAGGTGGATCACCTGAGGTCAGGAGTTCGTCAGGAGTTCTAGACCAGCCTTGCCAACATGGTGAAACTCCTTCTCTACTAAATATACAAAACAAATTAGCTCGGTGTGGTGGTGGATGCTTGTAATCCCAACTACTTGAGAGGCTGATGTAAGAGAACTCTTGAACCCTGGAGGCAGAGGTTGCAGTGAGCTGAGATTGCACCACTGCACTCCAGCCTGGGCAACAAGAGCAAATCTCCATCTCAAAAAATAAAAAAAATGGGTGAAGAACTTAAATAGACATTCTCCAAAAGAATGTATACCAACAGCCAGTAGGCCTGTGGAAAGATGGTCAATGTCATTAGTGACTAGAAAATGCAAATCAAAACCACAATGAGATGCCACTTCATACCCACTAGGAGGACAATACACTAGGATGGCTATAATACAAAAAAAAAGTGTTCACAAGGATGTGGAGAAGCAGGTGCGCTGCCTGATGAGTGTAAAATGGTGCATCCACTGTGGAAAAGTCTGGCAGTTCCTCAAAAAGTTAAAACATGGTATGAACCTACAATTCCATTGCTAGGCTTATGCCCAAAATAATTGAAAACAGGTCAGACACTCATACACCAATGTTCACACAGTGCTATTCAAAACAGTCAAAAGGTGGAAACCACCCAAATGTCCATCAACTGACAAATGGATAAATGTGTGGTATATTCATACAGCAGACTATCAGCCATAAACATCGAGGACTGACACATGCTACAATGTGGTTGAGCCAAGTCAAACCAGACACAGGAGGTCATGTAAGGTTAAGATTCCATTTTTTTGGAGATGGAGCCTTGTTCTGTTGCCCACGCTGGAGTGCAATGGCGTGATCTTGGCACACTACAACCTCCGCCTCCTGGGTTCAAGTAATTCTCCTGCCTCAACCTCCCGAGTAGCTGGGATTACAGGTGCGTACCGTCATACCCAGCTAATTTTTTGTATTTTAGTAGAGACAGGGTTTCACCGTGTTGCCCAGGCTGGTCTCAAACTCCTGAGTTGAGGCAATCTGACCACCTCGGCCTCCCAAAGTGCTGGGATGAGCCACCACACCCAGCCTGGATTCTTTATTAAGGCAATGAATTCTGGGTGTCCTGGCTTAACTAGATAGACAATGAAGCTTCTTCTGCAGGATCAATGTTACCACAGCCACTTCCTTGCATTACACCATGCTCCTCAGAACATCTATGGAGAGAAGCTCTGGGCAGCCTACATAGGGCCTGCTCCATGAGTGCTGGCTGCTCACCTGGGGCTTTCTGGAGGTGAAGGAAGCAGCCCTGGGAGCTTCTTACTTGGCCACACAGTGCACTTCAGCTGGGACTGCACCAGTCCTCTGCTAACAACGACCATCCTTGGAGGGTTTGAGGGAGCAGCTGCGTGACTTTTCAGCAGTGGCTATGGTCACTCCTAAGGCCTGGGCACAGAGCCACTGCCTAGCAGAGCTGACCTGCTCCAGAGTGGTCTGGACCTTGTGCTCCTTAACACAGGAAGGCCCAACTCCAAAGGCCAACAATGTCCTCCAAGTTTCCAGGACACTGAATGGCCACTTGGTCCTGGTTAACTCATTTCCCAACACAAAGGGGACAGGTCTGAGAAAGTGGTGCACTCTACCCTATCCTGCCCTCATCTGTTCTGAGGACAAAAGGGACGGGTGTGTCCAGGCTGGTGGCAAAGGCTGCATTTCCGGGGTTTCTTTGCTGTGGATCCCATGTCTGAGGAACTGGCCCGGGGCCTTTTGCTTCTGGCCTCCGACCCTAGGGTTCCTCCTCTGCCACCTCTCCAGGGCAGGGCTCCAGAAGTCCCTGTGGGGAGAGTCAGGGGAGGGCTGAGGTTAGAACTGACATGCAGAAGTAGCAAGTCCCAAACGTGGCGACTCACGCCTATAATCTAGCACTTTAGGAAGCTGAGGCAGGAGGACTGCTTGAGCCCAGAGTTCAAAACCAGCTTGGGCAACATGGCAAAACCCCATCTTTAAAAAAATACAAAAATCAGCCAGGTGGCTGGGCATGGTGGCTCACGCCTGTAATCTCACCACTTTGGGAGGCCGAGGTGGAGGTGGGTGGATCACGAGGTCAGGAGTTTGAGACCAGCCTGATCAATATGGTGACACCCTGTCTCTACTAAAAATATAAAAGCTGGGTGTAGTGGCACACGCCTGTAATCCGCTACTCAGAAGGCTGAGGCAGGAGAATCGCTTGAACCTGGAGGTGGTGGAGGCTGCAGTGAGCCGAGATAGCGCCACTGCACTCTAGCCTGGGTGACAGAGCAAGACTAAAACTTAGCCAGGTGTGGTGGTGCATGCCTGTGGTCATAACTGCTCGGGAGACCGAGGAGGGAAGATGCCTGAACCTGGGAGGCTGCAGTGAACCGTGATCACACCACTGCACTCCAGCCTGAGCAATAGAGCGAGACCTTGTTTCAAAAAAAAAAAAAAAAGAAAGAAAGAAAGAAAGAAAAGTGGCAGCAGATAATATGGCTAAATCGACTTTTACACAGCAATGTATACCCCACTGGCCAGCCTCCGTTCATACTATGTCCAACTCTGTAAGGTCAAGGTGCAATGTGCCTGCCGCCTTACGTTACCTGACACCTCTCCCTCAAGAATCCTAAGCTCTTGGAGACATCATCCTACACTCACTTGGTAAGTGGACACTGGCATCACTTTGTGCCGGCCCTTTTTATAGAGGCAGAAACCCAAGCAAGCTGGCCTGTGGTAGGGTGGGAAAGACAGTGACCAGCAACCTGTGACCCACCTCCATGCAGCAAAGTCCAGCTTTGGATCCCTCCTGTCCCTCAACAGGCCTTTCCAGACCAGGTGCCCATTCACCCAGGCCAGTCAGCCAGCCTGGGGGTCAGACACCATGTCCTTCCAAGTGGGGAGACAAAAGGCCAGACTGCATCTCACTTCAAGTGTGAGTCTGTCACTCCAGTGACCATCTCTGGGCCCCACTGGCACTTGTAGCCAGCTCCAAGTCCCAGTTTTTACTAAGCTGCTGGGTTCTTTCTGTGTATGCCAGGCTGGTGACATGTAAGATCAGTCTCAGACTATACTCCTTTCTAAAACAGGAACCTCAGAATGTAGACAGGGACCATCTTGTTGAGCAAACTGAGGCAGAGAGGTAGCTGAGCTTTGGAACCAGATTCACACAACTCCAAAGCTCCCACTAGGCCTTTGGGTCCTTCTCAGCTATTTAATTAAGCTCTGCTGTACACTGAAGCAGCAGGAACCATCAAAGTGCTGCCACATACACCATCCACCTTGATGCAATGTCCAGGTGCCACTTCTAATGACACTCAGTCCTGGACACTTGGCCAAGCTGTGTCACCCTGGGCAGATTCCTAAATATCATCGGGGTTGGCATCTTCAGCTAAAGAAATAAGGCTGATGCTCATGGTCTGGCAAGGGTCATGACGGCCTCAAGGGGCACGTGGCTGTGGGACTGGGAAGGCCTATGTCCTCATCCTGGGATCTGTTGCTATGTGATCCTGAGCAATGCCCACTTCATGTGTCTGGGTCTCATCTTTCTCACTTGTAAGTAAAATTGTGATCACAATGCTTTCCTGATGAGGATGGAAGATGCATAGGAAGTATACTTAGCATAGGATCAGGCACAGGGCAGGTGACACCATTACCAGTAACTACCCTTCAGTTTGAAAGAGGACTGTGCAATTATCACCTTGCTGAAAGTGATCAAATGAGGAAACGGAGGTGCAAGGCAGCCCAAGTGCCCCTCCCAATCCCACCATGACCTTACCTTGCATTATTTCTGCTGTCCCCAGTCTGAGGTAGAGACACCGTGAAAACCCAAGGAAGTGATCACATACCCCTCCCTGCCTCACCTGGAGACGTGTTCTCATCGACCCACTGGAAGAAGCCACACTGCTGGTCTCTCGGCTTGGCACACGTGTGGAACTGGCGCCCCTTGTTGGGCCCATCCTTCTGCACAGTCCGTGTGACGGTGGGCTGGCTACACAGGCAGGATGTGCCATTACCACTGCCATCACCAGGGTTGCCAAAACCACCCAGGTGGGTCCCTGGGCCTGGTGGGCGTCCCAGGGAGCCACCTAGGGGTCTATAGGCTGAGGTGGGTGGCCCTCCTGCTCCCAGACTGGGGCTGTCTGCCCACAGGAAGAAGTTGCAGCTACCCGTGTTGCACTTAAAGAACTGCCGGCCCTGGTTGGGGCCCTCCTTACGGACGGTGAGCAGCACAGCCTCCTGGCCACAGTTGCATGTCACCGAGTTGCCTTCACCAGCAGCCGTGGGTGGTGGGAGGGTCCAGGTCAGAGCCTTTGAGGGCCCAGTCTGTCTGCCGTCAGCAGGCTGGGGGTGGTGGCTGCTGTCCATCCTGTTCAGGGACTGGCTGGCCTGCAGGCGGCCAGAGGGCTGGCCAGCCCTTGGGGGGCCCCGTGAAAATCTCAGGTCCAGGATCTCCCTCAGGGTCTCATCGCATCCGCCGATGCAGCAAACAAACTCTAGAGGCATGGTCGGGGGAAGGCTACCGCGCTTAAACTTTAACTTCAACCTAGTGAGGCCAGAAGATGAGAAAAAACATTAACAACCAGATGCCAGCTTCTCCTTAGTCCACTGAGGGCTGCTTTAGCCCTAGGCCTCTCTCCACCACTCCTTATGCATCAGGAAGCCCACGCAGGGCCCTGTGAAGCCCTCCATCAGCCCACCACAAGGCCCCGCCAGTCATCACAAGAGTGGACAGTGGGAAGCAGTGCAGATGAAATCTAAGATCCCAGTAATTCACCAAAATAAAAACACCTCTGGAAAGTTCCATATCTCTATTATCAGCAGTTCTCCAAGTGTGATTCTGGGGTGCCTGAGCCCTTTCAAGAAGAGGGCAAAACTATTTTATAGTAATTCTAAGAGGTTATGTGTATTTTGCTCTTATTCTTCCGTGTGTACACAATGGAGTTTTCCAGAGGTTCTAGAACACACAATGACTCAGCAGACTGACTGCAGAAGCAGATATGGGAATCCAGCTCTCTTCTGTTAAGCCAGACATGCGAATTGCAAAATGTAAAAAACAATGTCATTCACATTGTTATTATTATTTTGCTTTGGAAAACAGGTATTTTATCACCCTAAAAAACAGTTATTTACAGTAATATGCAATGCATTTACTAGAAATAAATTAAATATTTTAAAAGATGTTTTTACTGTAATTTCACATGTGGTATATACTGATAAACCACCCACAACAAAAGCGCTCTTGGCTCCTCAATGATCTTTCAGAGTGTTAGGGGTCTAGTGACCAAGAGGTTTGAGAACCACTGTACTGCACTAGGGCTGTGGGCTTTCTGGAGGAGCTTAAATTTTAATATATTTCTTTGCCCATGGCCCACTCCAAACTGGGTCATACTCGCCAAAGCAGTGACAGCATGGAACACAACAGAACCGGACCAGGCCTGCTGACCTGACCGCTGCAAAACACAGCTACACCCCTGCAGAGCCTGAGTGGAATCCCTGACACTCCCCTCTGGGTTCTGGCAGGAGCAAGGGAAAAATGGGCACCATGGTGTGCACACTCCAGAGGAGGTGCCTGACTCAGGCGCCCAGCTCACCTGTACACAGGGTGTGGCTGACAAACTGGACACACACTGCCATCCCTGCTGGCCTCCAGCACCGAGTCAGGAAACCACATAGCTGAGCGACACTCTGGGAAACCCATGCAGCTGAGGTAGAACCTGGGGACAAGGTGCCATGTCAGGTGGTAGGAGTGCAGGAGGCACTCTCAGGCTCTCAGCCATTGGCCTTCGGCCGAGGCAGCCTTTCCTCAGACGACCAAGGGCAACAGTCCCTTTTCTGGAGGACAGGTAACTACAGACACAAGCACTGATATTGAATTGATTGAGAAAAATGAGCCTTCTCACATCCCAAAAGCACAGAGCAGCTATTGCTGACCCTGCTTTCTACTTAGAAAACCACCAACCAACTAAGGTGACGCCAGGGGCCCTGTGCTGTGCACTCACACATTCTCGCCTTTCTGCCTTGTGCCAAGTCTGGGCAGTGTCAGGGGCCCCCTCAGTTTGCATGTGAGTAAACGGTGGCTTGGTGTGGGCTGGAAACCTGCCCAGAGATGCGCATGCATGGGGGGACGGGAGCTAGAAATGGAAACCCATCTGTTTGTGACAGAGCCTCACCTGCCACATCTACACCCCACCCACTGCCCATCCACCCCATCCCTGTCTCTCCTGGCCAATGTTTTTCAACACCTTGCAGCCATGAAACATTAGGGTTTGACTAGCCAACATGCATGTGATTTACCAATTCCTTTGAGTGTGCCTGGGTACACTACAAAGAAAAAAAGCCCCAAACTCTAATCATTTAAATAAGAAATTTACAATCTCAGAAATGGAAATTATCAGATAAACCCTGGAGTGGCAAATCCCACAAAATAATCTCCTGGCCTTCTGGAGTAACTCAGAGAAGCATTACAAGAGAATAACAGAATAACAAAAGAATAACAAAGGAATAATAGTAATTCTCCAATACAGTGCTAAAACAAAAGTAAGTATTCTCTCTCATATTCCAATGAGTACTAATCCAAAAACCTGCCGGTGGCAAGGAAAACCTATCAACAGCATTTATTAAGTGCTTAAATATATGCCCAGGGATTGGGCTAGACCTAGAGTGGCTCTGGCTTCTGTCTGTGAGTGACAAGAGCCCTGACACCTGCTTCCAGGTCTGGTCCATAGACCTCTTGTTTCTGGGAGCTGGTGGCTTTCTCTTCACTGGGGCCAGCTGGGTTACTGATGGCTGGAGGTTAGGAGGAGTGGAGAAACCATTCTCATTTAGCAGCAAGGAGCACAGCAGCCCCAGGTGGGCCAGGCAGGATGGAGAAAGGCAGTGAAAACCTGGTTTCACACTCTGCCCTTGCTGCCCACCAGGGCTGCTTGACTTCAAGCAGGCACCTCTGCCCTCTAAGCTGCATAGAAATCCCTGCCTTGCAGGGTGATTATGAGAATGGGATGAGGTAATGCTTACAGAGCACCACCATGCATCATGCCAGTGAGAGACGGCACCTGACGAATGATGGCCGCCACCCCTCCAGCACATCTTTCCCCGTGAACTTCCTCAGTGGCCAGCCACCGGCTTGAGCAACCTGATCTGAGGGTAAATCGCCCAATCGGGTTTACTAACTTAAAGGGAAAGGGAGTTAAGATTTTCAGGCCCAATTCAGAACCTTTCTTAGAGAAGAAAAGTAGAATCTGCCGAGTATCTACAACACGTCAGGCAATGTGGTATACAGTCCTGACCATTTTCACCAAATCCTCATCCTTAACACAGCCTTGTATTGACCTTATTTGATAAAAAAAGAAATGGGGCTCAGAGCAGGTTAGTAACTTGCTTCAGGCCACACCGCTTATATGTGGCAGAAGTGGCATTTGAACCCAGACCCACCTGAGATCTGAAGCCCATGTTCCTCCACGTGTTACACACTGGGTATATGACGTCCTATCCACAGGGGACCAAAAAACCCCATAATCACTCAGTTCCCCACCTGCTCTGAATTCCCACAATGCTTTACACCTCAAAGGCCTGATCTCATCCAGGTATCCTTCTAGGCCAACACCTTGCCTGCAGGTTGGCAACCACAGGCCTGCCTTGAAAGATTCCATGTAAGTGAGATGGCAGGGCCTTTTAGAGCTGCAGCTGACACCGCAGGTGCTGGAGAGCAGGGGTGAAGGCAGGAGGCAGGGCACTGACCCGCCGTTCTTCTTGGTTTTGAGGACCATGTCCTTGTTGCACTGTGGACACTTCCTGATAGGCTCTGGCATGGCTGGGTAGATCTCTTCTTGCTGGGCCACCTCTGTCCCATTCCCAAAGTACTGGGCCAAGGCCTCGTCCAATCTGAAGAAAAGACAAAGGTAGACACCCATCAGCCGGCAATTGCTGCAAAGGCACCTACAACACTCTTATGTGCACACAACAGGTGTGACCGTGGGAACCAGCTGGTCAGTGAGCTGCAGGCCTCCTGCAGAGAACAGACACAGGCAGAGAAGACTGAGCTCATCACGGCCCTGGTGCCTAACCAACTCCGAGGAGGAGAGTCCAGATACAGGCAGATGCTTCTGCCTTGTCACCAGCCCCACATTAAAAAGTAAAACTGGGCTGGGTGCGGTGGCTCATGCCTGTACTCGCAACACTTCGGGAGGCTGAGGCAGGCAGATCACCTGAGGTTTGGAGTTCGAGACCAGCCTGACCAAAATGGAGAAACCCCATCTCTACTAAAAATACAAAATTTAGCCGGGCATGGTGGAGAACGCCCGTTCCCAGCTACTCGGGAGGCTGCAGCAGAATTGCTTGAACCTGGGAGGCAGAGGTTGAGATGAGCCAAGATTGTGCCATTGCACTCCAGCCTGGGAAACAAGGGCAAAACTCCATCTCAAAAAAAAAAAAAAAAAAAAAGAAAAAGAAAAAAGAAAAACTAAAACTGTACAGGGTCCATGCACAAACTCCAGGCGTGTCTGTCTGCATTAAGTTTAACCTAGCTTGCTGGGCGTGGTAGCTCACGCCTGTAATCCCAGCACTTTGGGAGGCTGAGGTGGGAAGATCTCTTGAGGCCAGGAGTTCAAGACTAGCCTGGGCAACATAGTGAGACCCCCATCTCTATTTCTTTCTTTTATCTTTCTTTTTAGATATGGAGTCTCGCTCTGTCACCCAGGCTAGAATACAGTTGCACCATCTCGGCTCACTGCAACCTCTGCCTCCCGGGTTCAAGCGATTCTACTGCCTCAGCCTCCTGAGTAGCGAGGACTACAGGCACATGCCACCACACCCAGCTAATTTTTTTGTATGTTTAGTAGAGATGGGGTTTCACCGTGTTAGTCAGTAAGGTCTTGATCTCCTGACCTTGTGATCCACCCATGTCAGCCTCCCAAAGTACTAGGATTACAGGTGTGAGCCACCACGCCCGGCCACCCATTTCTATTCCTTTTAAGCACTCACTTCTTTGCTTTAGCCACCGCTTCAATGAAAACCTGCTTGTATTTCTGCACTTGCTGCCTTAGAACCACAAATTTGTCCTTCTTGCCCTCACAGATCAGCTTCAGATCAGCTTCCAGTTCGGCCCTTAGGTCAGGCTTAGACATTTCATAGCCCATGGAATCATAACCTGCAGGGAAAGAGTCGTGCTCAGTGAGGACCCACTTGAGACCCTAGGGGACTTGGGTGACACCACCCATTACCCACTACAAGTTCCCTCCTCCGTTACCTTCCACAAGTCCCATGCCCAGGTGCCCAGGGAGGAACCGCTTGTCTGGGGTGAGCCCCACGTACATCCGTGCTTTGATGGTCTCGATGTGCTCCGCGTGAGTGGCATCCGTACCTGGAAGCCATTTTCTGGTTATTCTGAGGTAATACAGACAACAGCTGCACCCAGGTGGCCCATGGGCACCTTGCTCACCCCAGAACCCCTCCTTCACCTGGACAGCTCATATGGCTCATTCAAGAAATCACAATGGCAACCTCAACTCTCTTGCTCCCTCACAGCCATTACTCATGAAAGCTGGCAATTCCAGCTTGAAAGCTCCTTTTTAAAATCTTCCTCCCCATGTGTCCAAGCCATAGTTGCAGCTTGTATCCCTATTTCTAGCCTCTTCCTCGATCCAAACCATTCTTTAAGCTGTGGCCAGAGGGACCTTTCAAAATGTAGCTCTGCCATGAAGGAAATGCAAATTAAAATCGCAGTGAAGGCTGGGCGCAGTAGCTCATGCCTGTAATCCCAACACTTTGGGAGGCCAAGGCGGGTGGATCACCTGAGGTCAGAGTTCAAGATCAGCATGGTCAACAAGGCGAAACCCTGTCTCTATCAAAAATACAAAAATTAGCGGAGTGTGGCAGCATGTGCCTGTAGTCCCAGCTACTCAGGAGGCTGAGGCAGGAGAATTGCTTGAACCTGGAAGGCAGAGGCTGCAGTGAGCTGAGATCGCGCCACTGCACTGCAGCCTGAGTGACCAAGTGAGACTCCATCTTAAAAAAAAAAAAAAAAAAAACCACACACAGTGAAATAGCAGTTCATACCTACCAGCAAAATAAAAAAAAAAAAGAGATGATACTAAGTGTTAGTAAGGATGTGGAGAAACTGGAATCCTAGTGCCTTGCTGGTGGGAATGAAAAATGGTGCAGCTGCTTCAGAAAAGTTTGGTGGTTCCTAAAAATGTTAAATGTAGATACCATGTAAACCAGCAATCCCACTGCTAAGTCTACCCAAGAGAAATGAAACACATATCCACACAAAACTTGTACAAAACTGTTCAGAGCAGCATTATTTATAGCCAAAGAGTAGAAACAACTCAAGTGAGTGTCCATCAACTAGAAAGTAGAAGAAGACAATGTCTATACATACAATGGAATATTATTTGGTAACACAAAGGAATGAAGTTCTGACACATGCTACAACATAGATGAAGCTTGAAGACATGGTCCTAAGCAAAAGTTAGTTACAAAAGGCCAAACATTATATGATTCTCTTTTCTTATTTATTTTTGAGACAGTCTTGCTGTGTTGCTCAGGCTAGAGTGCAATGGTGTAATCTCAGCTCACTGCAACCTTCACCTTCCGGATTCTCCTGCCTCAGCCTCCTGAGTAGCTGGGATTACAGGCACCTGCCACCAAGCCCGGCTAATTTTTATAGTTTTAGTAGAGAGACAGAGTTTCACCATGTTGGTGAAGCTGGTCTGGAACTCCTGACCTCAAGTGATCCGCCCACCTTGGCCTTCCAAAGTGCTGGGATTACAGGCGTGAGCCACTGTTCCTGGCTCTTTACAGGAAATATCTAAAGTAGGCAAATCTGGCCAAGTGCACCGGCTCACTCCTGTAATTTCAACGCTTTGGGAGGTTGAGGTAGGAGGACAGCTTGAGGCTACAAGTTCAAGACCAGACTAGGCAACATAGGAAGACCTTGTCCCTACATAAAACAAAAATGCTTGGCTGGGCATGGTGGCTCACGCCTGTAATTCTTGCACTTTGGGAGGCCGAGGTGGATAGATCATTTGAGGTCAGGAGTTCGAGATCAGCTTGGCTAACATAGTGAAACCCCATCTCTACTAAAAATACAAATATTAGCTGGTGACATGCACCTGTAGTCCCAGCTACTCAGGAGAAGGGGAAGGAGAATCGCTTGAACCTGGGAGGTGGAGGTTGCAGTGAACCAAGATCGTGCCACTGCACTCCAGCCTGGGTGACAGAG
>CAUYLG010062050.1:0-23401 GCA_963573385.1 Cacajao melanocephalus
TATTGGTTGGCTGCTTGTCTGTTATTTTCATCTCTTATTCCTTCCTGTCTCCATTGTTAAGCACAATTATTGGCATAATAGAGGTTTTTAATACCCATTTTTAGACTGCATTCTAGCCTGGGCAATAGAACAAGAATCCCATTCTCTCTCTCTCTTTCTCTTCCTCTTTCTTTCTCTCATACATTCTTTTTTTTTCTTTCTTTCACTCTCACTTTCTTTCCTCTCTTTTTCTTTCTTTCAAAATAAATAAATAAATAAATAAATAAAAAATAAAATAAAATACATAGCACTTTTCTTGGTGATAAACTGTCAAGTTTTTCTCTTCAGGCCAAAATTCTACATGAGAGCTTAGCATGGCTAGATTAATGTTTAGCTCCAGCATATTTTAGAGCACTGTAAGATCAAGACCACTGGACCATCATAAGACTTTGTTGATTTTGTGAAATCCTCTGGCATGGTCGACAGGAACTAGTTATTGGTTAAATTACAGGAGCAATTTTTTTAGCATCATCATTTGCCTTATACTATGACAGATCAATTGTCTTACTAGTCTTACTTTATAGACAAGGAACTGAGGCCCAAGGAAGTGAAATACTTGCCTGGGCTCAGAGAGAGCAGCAGACAATGGGATAAAATTTAAAAACCCAGTCTATATCTCCCAAGTTCATGTTCTTTCAACTATACCAAACTGACTTTAATCTCCATTTGTTGTAGCAAATATTCAAATTACTAAAGCATTCGTAGGCCAGAAATCCATTTTAGTTCTAAAAATGGAAAGAGCACAGCCATGATTAATTAATGAACAATTTGTGGCAAAGTTCAATTTTAAACTTTTCATTTTGACAAAGACACAATCTATAATTTAAAAACTGTGCATTGTGTGCCTTTCTAAACAATAGGGGCTAAATTAGAAGTCTTACCTTCTATGAAAAATCAAGAGGCATTTCCTTGGGCATCGACTCTACGTGCTGGTAATGTTCTAAGTGGTTCAAATATATAATTTCACTTAATTATGATGATAATGCTAATAAGGCAGGTGCGATTGCTAGCCACATATGACAGGTAAGAACCCAAAGGTACAGAGGTTAAATAACTTGCCCAGTCACACAGCTAGTAAACCACAGAATTAGAAATGAACCCATGTGATCTGATTCCAATATCTATGGTCTTATCCACAATGCTGTATTTACTAATATAACAAAAAAAAATCAATCTGTTAAATGGTTGTGTCTTGTTCTTTTACTTGCACTTACTCAGTGTATTTGCCAGGGTTCCCAGAGGAACAAAACCAATAGTCTATACGTAGATATATGTAAGAGGAGATCTATTACAGGAAGTGGCCCACAGAACTATTGAGGCTGAGGGGTCCCATGATCTTCAATCTACAAAATGGAGAACCAGGAAAGCTGGTGGTGTCATTCAATTTGAGTCTGAAAGCCTGAGAACTGAGGTTGGAAGGGGAGGGGAGACGATGAGGGGCAGGGCTAAGGGTGTAAGTACCGATCTGAGTCTGAAAGCCCAAGAACCAGGAGCACTGAAGTCTGGGGGGCAGAAGATGGATGTCCCAGCTCAAGCAGACAGCAATTCTGTATTCAGGCCCTTGAAGGATAATGCCCACTCCCATTGGTGATGGTGATTACTCTGTCTACCAATTCAAATGCTAATTCCTTCTGCAAACAACTTCACAGACAAACCCAGAAATAATGCTTTACCAGCTCTCCGGGCATCTGTTAGCCCAGTCAAGTTGACACATAACATTAATCATCACACAGAGTTAAGATGAAACAGAGTGAGGTGTAAATCAAGGAAGAACACAGCATTTTCTTGGATCCTATTTTTTTTTTCCATAGAATATTCTGCAGTTAGTCTATGTACGTCATCTCTGGCTATAATGTGTAGGCAGAGGGAACTAGGTAGATATAGCAGTGACAGCTTATTGACCTCTTGTGGCTGTCCAAACTAAAAAGTAACAGTGTTAAAGCACCTAATAATTATCATTGTATGGTTCCTGGCACAGTGATTAGACTCTTAATAAATGCTTACATTCCCATCACATTGTGCTTTATAACCTGAACACACTATCCAATTTCAAATCCTCAACCAAAAGCATGAGAAAGTCACTCTTTCTATCATAAATCACCATTGAGCTAAGACCCTAGGGGATGTTTGATGACTATATGGTATATACAGATACATATCTGTGCGATACAGAAAACATATATAAGATTTATGTGCATAAATATACACTTTAATATATACATGAAGAAATTCATTTCTTCACTGTGGGAATAGTTAGGTATTCCTATGTATAACACATACAGACAGATGGTAAAGATTCATATATTTGTTTAAACGTAATGCCAGCAAAGCTTTGCTTTTGTAAAAGGATATCATCATACAGAACCAAGTGTTCTAACAACAAAACATTCCCCTCTGCCTCCACTCTCCTTAACAATTGCTTCTTAGCCTAAGAATGATGTGTTTCTATCTTATGTTTAGATTTTTACAAAATATCACCATCTGTAATCACCAGGATCACTCTGTGTTTAGGAGTAAAATGAGCATTTTGTAGGTTATAGTTTAATAATGTCTTTCCAATCTTCACTCAGTAATCTAAGGCTTTCTGGTTTAAAACGCTTTAGAGAAGGTACTTGGGCAAAACTTTAACTTTGTTGTTTTATAGGATATTTTGGCATAATTAGAATGGGTCATAGCAATAAAAAACTGTTAAATTATGTCCTGTAATATAAACATTGAAGACTTTATACTAAAAGTTTCAAGTGAAAATAACATATATATAAACAGGATTTTTAAAATGCCTGATTGTTTCCAGGTTCCACTTACTCCTGAAAACGACCCAGAGTGATGGGCGGGGACAAGCAGGGAGAAATCCTTGATAGGCCTTTCTCTCTCTGGCCCAACAAGAAGTAAAGGAAGGCGATTATTTTTATACTCACAATACGACAAATAGGGAGGGGTTGTGGGAAATCTTCATTTAGCCTCCAAGAACTATTTTTCATGCAATTAGGAGATATATCAACAACTAGGTTTCAAAACCTCAAAATAAACATAGCACTGGGGCGCACTGGAAATGATGCTTTAATATAAATAGCTGTTTAGGGAATAGTAAAATTAACTTCACATGGTAACCACTGTAGAAAGGCATCAAAAGCAAACACACATGATACAAAACTGCCATATTTCATCAAATCTAAGACATCATTAATTGTGAAATACATCACAAAGATGTGAAAATTTGAAAAAAATGTGCATCTTAAAGTAGATGAAATATATTAAGTATATAATAATTCTGGCTTCAAGAACCATCCAGTACATTATTTGAATTACTTGTTGCAAACTACGACCCACCTTCTAACACCCCATAAATGCAACACATGATTAACTCTATACTTGGGCACAAGTGAAGCAGAATTTCAGGCAATTATCTTTGTGTGTGTGTTTGCAAAATCTAGGTAATTATTGTATAATCTATCCTTTATATCCTGGGAGAAATATTTGCTGTCATATATAACTCATTTTCTCTTTCAAAGTTTTTTATTTCAACATTTATTTTAGATATAAGGGGTACATGTACAGATTTGTTGCATGGGAATATTACGTGATGCTGAGGTTTGGAGTATGGATCCCATCACCCAGACAGTGAGTATAATACCCAGAAAAGAGTTTTTCAACCCACCTCCCTCCACCTTCTAGTAGTTTCTAATGTCCATTATTCCCATATTTATGTCCATGTGTGCTCAATGTTTAGCTCCCACTTATAAGTGAGAACATGTGATATTTGGTTTCCTGCTCCTATGAACAACTCATATTCTTAAGTACTTTCACCTTTTAATAATAACTTGGAGGAAAATCAGAACTCTGGATAATTGTTACATTGTTTTATCAGGATGACTTAATTTGTTCATTGATATTTATAGGTTCTCTGTGTTGATTTTTAAAAATTGACACATAATTCACATATCATAAAATTTATCACTTTAAAGTGTGCAATTCAGTGGATTACATTATATTCACAAGGTTGTACAACTGTCACCACTATCTAATTCCAGAACATTGAAATCATCCCTTAAAGAAACCCAGACCCATTAGCAGTCATTCCCCATCTCCCTCCCTTCTTCTCTACTGTCCACCCCAACTCCTCCCCACTCTACCGTCAGCCCCAGGCAATACTAATCTTCTTTCTAATCTATTTAGATTTGACTATTCTGGACATTTCATATAAATGGAATCATACAATAAGTGGCCTTTTGTGTCTGGCTTCTTTAATGTAGCATAATGTTTTTAAGGTTCATCCATGTTGTAGCACAGGCCAGTACTTCACTTATTTTCATAACTGAATATTGTATGGATATAACACATTTTGTTAAATCATTCATCAGTTGCTTAACATCTGGGTTGTTTCTATTGAGTTACTATAAATAATGTTGCTATGAACATTCATATACAAGGTTTTGTATATGAAAACAGAATCTTAATTCTTTTAGGTATAGGAGTGCCATTGCTGGATCATATGGCAACTCTATATTCAACTTTCTGAGGAACTGCCAAACCATTTTCCAGTCTGGATCCACTATTTTACATTCCTATCAGCAATGCATGAAGGTTCCAATTTTCCCAAATCTTCATCAATATTTGCATTGTCCTTTTTAGATTATTATCACTATAGCCATGCTAATGAGTGTAAAGTGGTATCTCATTGTGGATTTCATTTGCATTTCCCTAGTGGCTAATGAATCTGAGCTTCTTCTCATGTGCTTACTGGTTATCGTCTATGGAAAATGGCTAGTTAATTTTATGTGTCAACCTGATGCGGCTAAGGGATGACCAGAGAGATAGTAAAACATTATGTCTATGTTTGTCTGTGAGAGTGTTTTCAGAAAAGATTAGCATTTGAATTGACAGACTGAGGAAAGAAGATCTACCCTCACACATAGGGGTGACCAAGATTTAATCCACTGAGGTCCCAAACAGAACAAAAGGCAGCAGAAAAGGACCAAATTTGCAGGTCTTGGAGAGCAGAGAGCAAATTTGAGATATCCATCTTCTTTGGCCCATAGACATCAGTGGTCTTGATTCTTAGGCCTTCAGACTTAAACTAGAATTTACACCGTTGACTTTCCTGTCTGGAGCCTTCAGGTTTTGACTGGAATTATATCACTGGCTTTACTGGGCCTCCAGTTTAAGACAGCAGATTATATTTCTCAGCCTCTATAATCACATAAGTCAATCCATTGTAATAAATCTCTGTCTCTCTTTCTCTCTCTCTTTCTTAATATATATCCTATTGGGTGTATTTCTCTGGAGAACCCTGACTAATGCAGATTATGGTACAGGGTGTGGGGTGCTACTATAACAGATACCTAAAAATGTGGGAGCACCTTGAAACTGTAATGCGTGAAGGCTGAAAAAGTTTTGAGGTGCATGCTAGAAAAAGGCTATATTGCTGTGAACAATATTTCAAAGGCAGTTCTGGTGAGAGCACAGAAAGAAAGAAGAAGAACTATAGAGAAAGCCTCAATCTTCTTAGAGCATATCTAATTATGAACAGAATCTTGGCAGAAACATGGATGGTAAGAGCCATTCTGATAAGATCTCATATGGAAATGAGAAACATGTTATTAAAAATTGGAGGACACACATTTAAAGAAAAACTAATAACAGTCCTACTCAAACTATTTAAAAAAAAAAAAGGAGGGAATACTCCCAGTCTTATTCTATGAGGCCACTATTACTCTGATACCAAAACCAGACAAAGACACATCAAAAAAGGAAAACTACAGGCCAGTATCTCTGATGAATATTGATGCAAAAATCTTCAAGATACTAGCAAACCAAATTCAACAATATATTAAAAAGATCATTCATCATGACCAGATAGGATTTATCCCAGGGATGCAAGGATGGTTCAACATATGCAAATCAATCAATGTGATATGTCACATCAACAGAATGAAGGGGAAAAAACCATATGATTATTTCAACTGATGCTGAAAAATCATTTGATAAAGTTCAACATTCCTTCATGATAAAATTCCTCAAAAAACTCAGTGTGGAAGGAACATAGCTTGACATAATAAATATCAGATATGACAAACCCACAGCTGGTATCATGCTGAATGGGGAAAAACTGAAAGCTTTTCCTCTAAGATCTAGAACACAACAAGGATATCTACTTTCGCCACTGTTATTCAACATTGTATTGGAAGTCCTTGCTAGAGCAATCAGACAAGAGAAAGAAATAAAGGGCATCCAAGTTGGAAAGAAAGAAGTGAAATTATCCTTGTTTGCAGATGGCATAATCTTGTATTTGGAAGAACCCAAAGACTCCACCAAAAACTATTAGGACTGATAAATTCAGTAAAGTTGCAGGATACAAAACCAACATACAAATATTAGTAGCATTTCTATATATCAACGGTGAACAATCTGAAAAAGAAATCAAAAAGCAATCCCATCTACAAAGGCCACAAATACATTTAAATAAGTAGGAATTAACTTAACCAAAGAACTGAAAAATCTCTACAATGAAAACTATAAAACGCTGATGAAGGAAATTGAAGAAGAAACATAAAAATGGAAAGATACTTCCTGTTCATGGACTAGAAGAATCAATATTGTTAATATGTCCCTACTACCAAAAGCAATCTACAGATTCAATACAATCTCTATCAAAATATGAATCTCATTCTTTACAGAAATATAACAAACAATTCTAAAACTTACATGAAACCACAAAAGACCCAGAATAGCCAAAGCTACCCTGTGCAAAAATAACAAAACTGGAGGAATTAAATTACCTGACTTCAAATTATATTGCAGAGCTATATTAACCAAAATAACATGGTGCTGGCATAAAAACAGACCATTGAAACAGAATAGAGAACCAGAAACAAATCCATACACGCACAGTGAACTCATTTTTGACACAGGTGCCAAGAATACACATTGGAGAAAAGGCAATCTCTTCAATAAATAGTGTGGGAAAAACTGGATATCCACATGTAGAAGAATGAAACTTGACCCCTCCCGTCTCTTGTCATATGCAAAAATCAAAATGGATTAAAGACATAAGTAGAAGACCTCAAACTATGAAACCATTACAAGAAAATACTGAGACAACTCTCCAGGAAATTGATTGGGGCAAAAATTTCTTAAGTAAAATATCCCACAAGCACAGGTAACCAAAGCAAAAATGGACAAATAGGATTGCATCAAGTTTAAAAGCCTGTGGACAGCAAAGGAAACAATCAACAAAGTGAAGAGATAACCTAAGAAATGGGAGAAATTATTTGTAAATTACCCTTCTGACAAGGGATTAATAATCAGAATATATGAGGAGCTTCAATAACTGTATAGAAAACAAAAATCTAATAACCTGATTTAAAAAGTGGGTACTGCTGGGTATATACACAAAAGAAAGGAAATCAGTATGTCGAAGAAGTATCTGCATTTGCACGTTTGTTGCAGCACTGTTCACAAGATCCAACATTTGGAAGCAACCTAAATGTCCATCAACAGATAATTGGATAAAGAAAATGTGGCAAATATATACAATGGAGTACTATTCAGCCAGAAAAAAAAGAATGGGATTCTGTCATTTGCAACAACATGGTTGGAACTGGAGGTCATTATGTCAGGTAAAATAAGTCAGGCACAGAAAGACAAACTTTGTAGGCTCTCACTTATTTGTGGTTGCTAAAAATAAAAACAATTGAACTTACGGAGATAGAAAGTAGATGGATGTTTGCCAGAGGCTGGGAAGGGTAACGGGGGGTTGGGGGAGATGGTTATTATGTACAAAAAAAAGATGTAAAAAGCATGAATAAGACCTGGTGCTTAGTACCATAGCCAGGTGACTACAGTCAACAATAATGTAGATAGCTGGAGAAGTAAGACTGGATTGTTTGTAACACAAAGAATAAATGCTTGAGGAGATGGATACCCCATTTTCTATGATGTGATTGTTGCTTATTGCATATCTGTATTGAAGTATCTCATTTACCCCATAAACATATACACCAACTATATACCCTCAAAAATAAAATTCTTTTTAAAGTTGAAGGAAAAGTAATCTTTGTTATAAAGAGGCAAAGAACCTGGCTGAATTGTGTTCACGTTTCAGTGTTTTGTAGAAGGTAGAACTTGTGAGCAAAAAAATTAAATATTTAAATAAAGCTATTTTTTTTCTTTCTCTTTTTTCTTTTCTTTTCTTTCCTTTTTTTTTTTGAGATGAAATCTCACTCTGTCACCCAGACTAGAGTGTAGTGGTATGATCTCAGCTCACTGCAACCTCACCTCCCAGGTTCAAGAGACTCTCCTGCCTCAGCCTTCCAAGTAGCTGGGATTACAGGTATGTATCACCATGCCTGGCTAATTTTTGTGCTTTTAGTAGAGACAGGGTTTCACTATGTTGGCCAAGCTGGTCTTGAACTCCTGACCTCAGGTGATCTGCCCACCTTGGCCTCCCCAGAGTGCTGAGATTACAGGCATGAGCCACTGTGCCTGGCCAAAGCTATTTCTAAGAGAAGTGTTGAAAGTGAGGCATGGCTCCTTCCAACTGCTTATAGTAAAATGGCAGAGGAGAGAAATGACTTAAAGATGAAATTGTTAGGTAAAAAGGAAGCAAAACATAAAGATTTAGAAAATTCTTAGCCTATCCATATTACAAAACAAGATAACAATAAAGGTGTGGCCAAGCAAGAATTTGCTATGAAATTAGTATGGATCAGCCATCTCAGCAGAAGCCAGGTATGATCCTCTAGGACAATGGGAAAATGACCCCAAAGATGCTTCAGAGATCATCAGGGCTGCCTTCCTTGGTTTCAAAAGGGAAGACCTTCATTGCAGAATTAGCCAGATCATCTCCACCCAAAATAGTGAGAGCAGGACTGCCCAAAGTCTCAGAGCCCAAGCCCTGCCTGACAGAGCTGCAGGAGCAGAGCCTCCAACCCAGCAGTTCTCAAGGGCAGGAGACCCACTATAGTGGGCCTGGAAGGAGCATCAAGCCAAAGAAGATTTATCTCAAGCCTTAAGATCTCATGGAATTTGGCTTGTAGTCTGGACTTACATGGGATTTGTTACCTCTTTCTTCCTTGCTATTTCTCCCTTTTGGACTGGATATGTCTATTCTTTGCCTGTCCCATCACTATACTTTGGAGGCATATGGCTTATTTAGTTTCACAGGGTCACAGCTAGACAGCAATTTGCCTCAAGGTGAATCATATCTTGAGTCTCGCCCATATCTGATTTAGATAATATTTAGATGAGACTGTGGGTTTTAAATTTTAGGGTTGATGCTGGAATGAATCAAGATTTTGAGGACTGTTGGGATGCAATGTCTTTTGCTTATGAGAAAAACATGAATTTTGGGAGGCAAAGGGTGGGATGCTATGGACTGAATGTGTCCCCCAAAATTCATATGTTAAAATACTAATCCCCAGTGTGCTGGCATTAGGAAGTGGGCACTTTGGTAGGTAATTAGGCCATGAGGGCAGAGTCCTTATGAATAGAACTAGTGTTGTTATTAAAGAGACTCTGGATAGCACCCCTACTTCTTCTATCATGTGAGAAATTAGCAAGAAGTCACTGACTGTAAACCCGGAAGTAAGCCCTCACCAGACACTGAATCTGCTGGTACTTTGATCTAGGAATCTCCAATCTCCAGAAATGTGAGAAATAAATTTCTATTATTATAAGCTACCTAGCCTCTGGTAGTGTATAGTAACAGTTCCAATGGATTAATGCAAATGTCTATTAAATTCTTTGCTCATTTTCAAACAGTTTATCTTTTTATTGTTGATTTATAAGAGTTCCTTATCTATTCTGAATACTAGACTGTTACCTGATAAATGGTTTACAAATATTTTTCCAGCTCTTTTAATTGCCTTTTCACTTTTTATTGATAGTGTCCTTTGAAGCAAAAAACTCTAATTTTGATGAAGTCCAATTATGCTGAATTGTTTTTAATCACAAAATTTCTTTATGAAAATTTTCATTATGATACAAGTAACTAAAATTAAAATGCAGGGCTTTTTACAGTTATTCATTTGACAAATAACTGAATATGAAATCAGCTTATAATTTCTCTACTGGTACCAAAATCAAATGTCTTTGTTTAATTTGTAAAAGAGACAAGTAACTATGAAGTAGGCAAATTAAATATTTAGTAGTCAAAAGATACAAATTAATTTTGTCATGAGGCATTCATAAAAAGATTTTTTTCTATACAAGTTAGGAAAAAATTGCTTGAAAAGGCATCAAAATAAATATAATCAATTTCTTGCCAATGGACAGAAGTTAAGGCTATCTCTAGATGTCCTGTTTGTAGAACATCTATATTTTTAAGTTTGTTTTGGAATCTACATCTGGACTGAATGCTATTATTAATTCACAGAACATCTTTGCTTGCCATCATTTCTTATGATGTGAAATTATACAAACATATTTTCCCTGCAACATTTCAAAACATACTCAACCATTAAAAGAAAATTAATTTTAAAGACATCTGTGCCAATATGCATGATATATTTGCTGCTTCTGCAGAGAGCTACAAAAGCCAGAACTTTGCTTTGGTAATAATAAAATATGTTCACTTCCAAGCACTCTATAGTTTTGCAATGGAAAACAAGCTGGAGAAGCTTTTGAAGGTTTGTCAGAAACTGTAATGTCTGGGTGGCAAGTGGGATTGCACTAGTCCCAAGCGACATTGCAAAACTGTCTTCCCAACCATCTGTTGCCTGTTGCTTTGTATCTGCAGTTCTACTGGACTCCAGTCAAAATGAGGATGACAAGTGAAAACTATTTTGGCAATAGAACAAAAAATAAGAAATCCAAAACAAACATCTCACAAACAGTTGGGCTTTCTATTAGATTCAAATCACACATGACCACATTTTTAGAAAATGCACATATTCAACTCACTGAAAATGCCAAAAGAGATAGAATGGAAAAGGAAAGGTAACCAGGAAGGAACACCTTTTCTGGAAGCAATTTGTCTATTAATACTTGTTCATATGACAGAAAAGTTCCTTGAGGGCAGACACTAAGTCTTCTTTATATCCTCAGAATGTCAGTGCTGGCTAAATGAATACTTGAAGACAGAGTACAAGAAGGGATCATAAGATACAGATAGGAAAGAAATGAGCTTGAAAATATCTACAGTATGTGACTTGGGATAAGGAAAGGATACTGAGTATGGCAGTGGTATTCTCAAGTCGGATCGTTAGTGATCATTCATTCACTTAATAAATATTTGTGAAACTACAATGGTACCATCTTACATACTAGAGATGCAGCTATAAACAAAACAGACCAGATCCCTGCCCTCATGGAGCTTACAGTTAAAAGCTAATAATTATGGAGCACCGAAGTGTGCCAAGTACTGTGTTCAGAGCTTCATATGTATTCTTTCCTTTGATCTTCACACCAACTCTATGGGATAAGCACGATCATTATTCCTATTTTACAGAGGAGACAATTGAAGTTTAGGTAAAGGGACATGTTTAGGTCCAAGAATTGATGACAAACACAGGTCTGCCTAACCACTGAAACTCTCATTTTCACCACTGCACAGGTCCATCATATGACTCTAAGATCATACTTTTATATTAATAGCTGCTATGCCATGTTGTTTAATTTTGGATGGCAATTATGCAAATGGGTGTTATACCATTTGACACTACAGTATGCTATTATAGTCATCCACAGATGAGAGAAAAATCTTCCAGATTGGTCAAATTTAAATCCGTGGGATCAAGAAAGGAAACTTTTTTATCTCTGAAGATTGCTGCAAGAGGAGTCACTGAGGAGATACAAAGTTAAAATAGATGCACATAGCAGAAAGGAATAATGCTATGAGTTTTTCTAAGATGGAAAAGAGCTGCATCCCACTAGGGATAAAGAATTAACTTTCAGCACCCAGGCAAAAGAGGAAAATAGATTTAAAAAAAAGAAATAAAAGAACTCTATTGTGCACTACATTCTATCTTCTCTCCTCTACTCAATTATGTGGCTTATATTAGTTTGCCAGGGGTGCCATAACAAATTCACAGACAGGTGCCCTAAACAACAGAAATTTATGTCCTTACAATTCTGGAGTAAAGAAGTTCAAGATCAAGGTATTGACAGGGTTGTTTTTCTAAGTCTCTGTCTCCTTGGCTTGTAGATGGCCATGAGTCTTCTCATGATCTTTCCTCTGTGTATATCTGTGCCTTTATCTCATAAGGATGGTATGAGATACCAATCTCATTGGATTATGGCCCACCTAATGACCTCATGTAACCATCATTAACCTCTTTAATGACCCTATCTCCAAATATAGTTCCATTTTGAGGTACTGGGGTTTAGGACTTCAACATAAGACTTCAGGAGGATCACAATTCAGCCCATAACAAAGTTCCAGCAACTCTGCTCTTTTTTTCCCAATGTCATCAATTTCTCTACTCTCTGTTGGACCATTTTCGTCAGCGAACAAATATGCTTTTATTTCTTCTTTCTTAAAAAAAAATCTCTGAGTCAATTTGTCCCTTCAGCAACCACGTTATTTTCTAGGTCTCCTTTATAGCATAAGTCTTCCAAAGAATTGTCCATAGTCACTGTCTCAAATTCCTCTTTTATTCTCTTACACTCACTCCAACAAAGCTTTTGCTCCTTCACTCCACTGAAGCTGCTATTGCATTTGTCATGAATAAATTCTATGTCACAAAATACAATGGTCAAAACTCAGTCCTCATCTTACTTGTCCTATTAGCATTGTTGATATACTTTTACTTGGCTTTTAAGACACACATTCTGGCCAGGTGCAGTGGCTCATGCCTATAATCCCAACACTTTGGGAGGCCGAGATGGGTGGATCATTTGAGGTCAGGAGTTCGAGACCTGGTGAAATCTCGTCTCTACTAAAAATACAAAACTTAGCCAGGTGTGGCGGTGGGCACCTGTTAATCCCAGCTACTTGGGAGGCTGAGGCAGGAGAATCACTTGAACCTGGGAGGCAGAGGTTGCAGTGAGCCGAGATCACACCACTGCACTTTGTCTCAAAAAAAGAAAAAAAGAAAAAGATACATATTCTATTAATTTTCCTCCAATTTCATTGGTTACTCCTTATCAATTTCCATTCCTGGTTTTTTTCTTCTTCCCAGCTATTGAACATTAGTTCTGGATCTTGTTTCCTTCTCTAGCTCTATTCAATCCCTTAGTGATATCATTGTCTCATGGCATTGAATAATGTCTACATTCCAATAGCTCTTGAATTTTTGCCTTGAATGTTTAATAGATGTGTTAAATTCAGCATGCCCCAAAGTGAACTTAGGTTCTTCCCTTAAAAACCAGCGCGCACATAGCCTCCCCCATTCCAGCTGACTTTAACTCCAATCCCTCTAGCTGCTCAAGTCAAAAAGCTTAAAGAGCAATCTTTGACACCGTTCTTTTCCTTATATCTCACATCTAATCCTCCAGAGAATCCCTAGGGCATAATCTGCAATATATATATAGAATATGATCTCTTTTTACTTCTTTCACCACTACCGTCCTGGTTCAAGCTTCCGTCCCCTCTCACTTATATTACTCTAAAAGCCTCCCAGCAGGAGTTCATGCTCCCAGTCTTGCTCCCCTCTTCAGTGTCTTCTGGACAGGGTAGACAGTGTGATCCTTTAAAAATGTATGACAGATAATGTCACTCCTCTGCTAAACACACTCCAATGGCTCTACATTATTTCATTCAGGGTTAAAACCTAAGTGCTTAAAATAACCTAAGACTCTTCATGACCTGCTACTACATTTTCCTCTCTTGCTCATTTTGTTCTTTAAACATTCCAGACTCACTCCTGCTTTAGCGACTGCTCTAACTCTTCCCTCTCTCTGGAAAGCGCTTCCCCCAGGTAGCCACTTAGTTATCTCCTCACTACTTTAAGATCATTTTTCAAATCCCACCTTCTCAACGAGCTTCTTCTCTGACATCTCTATTTAACACTGCCTACATGCATGTGTGTGTGCACTAACACATACATACACTCTCTGAGACTCCCTTAACCACTATATGATTACTTATACACACAAACACACACACATGCACACAATCTCACTCCCTTAACCACTATATGATTGCTTTTGTTAGTCTCATCAACTCCCTTAAACTACTGTAGTATTACTTGTTTCTAAAGACCTATTCTTCTAACATACCCTATGATTCATCTAGCTTTGTATGTACCTATCAATCAATCATGTTAATTGTTTATTGGCTGTCTCCTCCAGCTAAACTCTAAGGTCTATAAGGGTAACAAATCATCGTCTGCTTTGTTCACTGGCTTATCTCAAACACTCAGGACAGTGTCTGGCACTCAGTAACTATTCAAAAACTATTTGTTAAGTGAATGAATACAAGTACCACTACTATTGCTTCTATCACTTCTACCACCACCATTCATGCTGGAAATATACAAACAGTAAACAATTACAAGTCTTCACCAGTTTTCCAAATCACTAAGGATATCTACAGAACTGCTTCTACAATCTCCTTTTCCCACGTGAAATCATAAAATTTCACAAAGCTGAGAGTTGAAAGAGAAAAGAGTAAGTTATCACTACATTCCTCTTAACTTGTGCCCACCAAGCACACAATGATTAGTCCATTTCCTCATTAACTATCCTCTAATGGGTAGTAACCTTTTGAGGGCATCTTAGTCCACTTTGTGTTGCTAGAAAGGAATATCTGAGGCTGGGTAATTTATCAAGAAAAGAGGTTTATTTTGCTCATGGTTCTGCAGGTTGTACAAGATGCACGGCGCCAGCATCTGCTTGGCTTCTGGTAAGGCCTCGTGCTGCTTCCATTCATGGTGGAAGGGGAAGGGAGCCAGCATGTGCAGAAATCACATTGCAAGAGAGGAAGCAAGAGGGCCTGAGGAGAGGTGCCAGCCTCTTTTTAACAAGTAGCTCTAGAAGGAACTATTAGAGCAAGAATTACTCCTCTTACCCACTGAGGGAGAGCATTAGTCTATTCATGAGGTATCTGCCCCCATGCCCCAAGCAAACACCTCCCATTAGGCACCACCTCCAACACTGGGGATCAGATTTCAACATGAGGTTTGGAGGAGTCAAACATCCAAACTATAGCAGAGGGTTTTTGTCCTTAATTTTTTTAAAAAATTAAGTATTTATGGGTAAGAGGTATGTGAAAGTTTGTAAAATACTGGAAAAGACACGGAATTGAACCTCATTTTAGTTCAGTGGACCCAGAAAGCATGAAGGAAAAACTAGTTCAGAAGCCTCATCAATACCAATAAATAATGGTATAAGCAAACTAAAAGGAAATCAGAATGAACATCAGGAAACTGATGAAGAAAACAATACTAATAATAATAGCCCTCTGTTGCTTGTCAAGTTAGTAATCTCAGCCTTCACTTCTGCTAACTGTTACTCACGTGGTAGTTAGGAACTCAGGAATTAAATTGCCAATATTTACTACCTGGCTGAACTTGGGCAAGTTATTTAACTTGCCTCAGTTCCCTCATCCATTCAACGTAGGATAGTAATAACAACTACTTACTAGGGCTTCTAGGAAGAAGAAATACATTGTTTAAAATAGTGTCTGGCATAGAAATGTACAACAAATATTATTTAGCATTATTATGTATTACATCATAAAAATATCAGCATTCCTGATGATGGTCCTGAGGTCATTAATCAGAAGTACCATCATAGTTATGAAATACTAAGTAAATTATACAAACAAAAAATAAATGTGTACACATGCATGTGTGTATATGTGAATGAAGGGATAGAAATGGTTTCATAATGTGATTACTTAATTAGTCATAAGAACCACTTCCTATCCATGCTAGACGGCAAAATTTCATTACCTTTATTAAATTAGGTGTTGAAAGGTCATTAGGACTGCATTACAAATTCTTATTATTAAAAAGTTGCTTTTGTAACTATTCCAACAAAGCATACTGTGGGAATAAAATCTGGATGAGGAAAGAATGAACAGAGACATAAGCCTCCCTATGGAATCAGCCCAAACCCAGTAAGTGGTCAAGATTATAGAAACTGAATTTCTGGCTTTACTTCAGCATTATTCTGGGTCCTGAAATTTTTCTTTAAGTATTTTTCAGTGTCTCTAGTGAATGTAAGATATAACCAATGTTACAAGTAAATTGTAAAAAATGATTTTAATATCATTATAATCTCATGACTATGCAGATACCCAGAACTTATGCATAAATAATTACCATGTCCCCCAAACTATGTTTTTGAATGAATCATGCAAAACCTCAGCTGAGAGATTAAGTATAAAAAAGACAGATATCCATTTCTGGCACAACTTCACATGCCTCGATGGAGACAGAAAAATGTCAAACACAAAGACTACATGAAGCACTGCAGCTCCCATGGACAGGGAAGAAACTACCAATTACTTTCTGTAACATACTTAACACACTTCAGCTTTCATGCATTATAAAGAGAATTGGCTTGTAGAAACTCAGGACCAGTGGCTTTATGGATCTGCAACAGGCACTCCTATGCTGTACACAAACCTAGTCAAAGAGCTGCACTTCCAAATGCTGATGTACTGCTAAGGAGATTGGGGCCTCTCTCTGGTCCTGTTCTTCGCCTCCTTGACTCTCTTTGATTCAGAGTTTTCAGAATTATATTCTCATTTGATAATAGCTGACCTTTTAAATTCTAGATCATGAAGGGTTCCAGTAGATTCTAGATAACAGTACATGTGTGACAGTTAAAATTTATCTGCTGATACAGAGGAAATTACTCATGGAAGAAATATCTTTGATGCATAACACACAGTCTGGCTGTACTGAGATAGTTGTTTCAAATGGAAAAAAAATGCAGTAGGTAGTGCTTTTAATCAGAACTTTAAAAACCACTGGTTGAAGTTACAAGATATAATGTTAGAGAAAACATCATTTGCAATAACAATGGAAAAAAGAGATCATACTTGGAAATAAACTCTAAATGTTTCAAATCTATAGGAGCAACACTTTAATAAGACACTCCTGCAAAACACAAATGTAGCCTTGAACAAATGAAAAGATATTCTTGGTTCTTTATTAGGATGTCTCAACATCATCAAAGATGTTTGTGCTCACTAGGTCAATTTATAAATTTTGTGACATACAAATAAAAAAACCAATAAGCATTTTCTCCCCTGGGAAATAAACAAATGAACTTTACTACACATTAATTTCACATAAAACAATGGCCAAACACGAATATCAAGAAAAACAATGAAATGAAAGAGTTGTGAGGAGATAACAGCCATATCAGATATTAAAACCCACCACAAAATTTGTACAACTAAAATGGTGTGGTCCTGGAACAAGAATACACATGCAAAACAATGAAACAGAACAGCAAGCCCAGTAAAATACCTGACCACAGAAGGAAATTATTCTAGTATATGATACAGGTGCAACTCGAAATGTACAGTAGTGAAAGCTGAAAAGTGCTTCTTTAGCCGGGTGATAAAGATCAACATGTTGATGGTATGTACTCTTGATACAATGTGATGAAAATGACAATTTACCTTTGTAGTATTCCTCCTTAAAATTTATACCACCAATCTAATAATGAGAAAAACATCAGACTCATCCCAGCTAAGAGATAGCCTACAAAATGCTGAATAGTGCCCCTCAATACTGCCACAGTCACCAAAAATAAGTAAAGTCTAAGAACGTGCCATAGCCAAGAGAAGCCTAAGGTGACACGATGAATAAATGTAATATGGCATCCTGAATGGAATCCTAGAACAGAATGAGGATATTAGGTAGAAACTAAGGAAATCTTTAAAAAGTCCACACTTTAGATAATAATATTGTATTGTTACTTGTAAATGTACCATACTAATGTAGGATGTTAATAACAGGGAAAATTGGATACACGATATATGGAAATTCTGGATTAGCTTTGAATTATTCTGTAAATGTAAAAGCATTCTAGAAAACAAAGTTTATTTAAAGAAAACAAAATCCATGCCAGCTGCAAAGCTTGTGCTAATCATTACTGCAGAATATCAACACATAACACAGATGACCTGACATTTCCTCACAGTTCCATTCTCCACAGCTCATGGAGTCATAAGCACAGCCTAATTGAGAGATTTGGTGCTAAAAGAAGAATTAGAGTGGCTGTCAAAATGACCAAATAGTAACAGCTCTGGTCTGCAGCTCCCAGTGAGATCAATGCAGGTGGGTGATTTCTGCATTTCCAATTGAAGTACCCTGCTCATCTCACTGGAACTGGTTAGATGGTGGGTGCAGCCCATGGAGGACAGGCCAAAGCAGGGTGGGGCATCACCTCACCCAGGAACCACAGGGAATTGGAAACTCCCTTCCCTAGCCAAGGGAAGCCGAGAAGGACTATGCCATGAGGAACAGTGCACTATAGCCAAGATACTACACTTTTCCACAGTCTTCGCAACTGGTGGACCAGGAGATTCCCTTGGGTACCTACACCACCAGGGCCTTGGGTTTCAAGCACAAAACTGGGTAGCCATTTGCACAGACACTGAGCTAGCTGCAGGAATTTTTTTTTTCATACCCCAGTGGCACCTGGAATGCCAGCAAGACAGAACCGTTAACTCTCCTGGAAAGGGGGGTGAAGCCAGGAAGCCAAGTGGTCTAGCTCAGCAGATCCCACCCCTATGGATCCCAGCAAGCTAAGATCCACTGGTTTGAAATTCTCAATGCCAGCACAGCAGTCTGAAGTCAACCTGGGATGCTCGAGCTTGGTGGAAAGAGGGGTGTCACCATTACTGAAGCTTGAGTAGGCAGTTTTCTCCTCACGGTGTAAACAAAGTCGCCAGGAAGATCGAAATGGGTGGAGTCCACTGCAGGGCCCCAAAGCCACTGTAGCGAGACTATCTCTCTAGATTTCTCCTGTCTAGGCAGGGCATCTCTGAAAGAAAGGCAGCAGCCCCAGTCAGGGGCTTATAGATCAAACTCCCATCTCCCTGGGACAGAGCACCTGGAATAAAAGAGTGGCTGTGGGCACAGCTTCAGAAGACTTAAATGTTCCTGCCTGCCGGTTTTGAAGAGAGCAGTAGATCTCCCAGCACAGTGCTTGAGCTCTGCTAAGGGATGGACTGCCTCCTCAACTGGATCCCTGACCCCCATGCCTCCTGGCTGGGAGACACCTCCCAGCAGGGGTCAACGGGCACCTCATTCAGAAGAGCTCTGTCTGGTATCTGGCAGGTGCTCCTCTGGGATGAAGCTTCCAGAGGAAGGAACAAGCAGCAATCTTTGCTGTTCTGCAGCTTCCACTGGTGATACCCAGGTAAACAGGGCCTAGAGTGGCCCTCTAGCAAACTCCAGCATACCTGCAGCAGAGGTCCCTAACTGTTAAGAAGGAAAACTAACAAACAGAAAAAAATAGCATCAACAACAACAAAAAGGATATCCACACAAAAACCCCATCTGAAGGTTACAGATATCAAAGACCAAAGGTATATAAATCCATGAAGATAAAGACAAACCAGTGCAACAAGGCTGAAAATTCCAAAAACCAGAATGCTTCTTCTCCTCCAAAGGATCACAACTCCTTGCCAGCAAGGAAACAAAACTGGATGGAGAGTGAGTTTGATGAATTGACAGAAGTAGGCTTCAGAAGGTGGGTAATAACAAACTCCTCTGAGCTAAAGGAACATGTTCTAACCCAAAGCAAGGAAGCTAAGAACCTTGAAAAATGGTTAGAGGAATTGCTAACTAGAATAACAAGTTTAGAGAAGAACATAAATGACCTGATAGAGCTGAAAAACACAGCACGAGAACTTCATGAAGCACACACAAGAATTAATAGCCAAATTGATCGAGCAGAAGAAAGGATATCAGAGATTGAAGAACAACTTAAGGAAATAAAGCAAGAAGACAAGATTAGAGAAAAAAGAATAAAAAGAAATGAAAAAAGTCTTCAAGAAATATAAGATTATGTGAAAAGACAAAACCTACAGTTGATTGGTATACCTGAAAGTGATGGGGAGAATGGAACCAAGTTGGAAAACACTTTTCAGGATATTATCCAGGAGAACTTCCCCAACCAAGCAAGGCAGGCCAACATTCAAATTAAGGAAATACAGAGAATACCACAAAGATACTACTCAGGAAGAGCAACCCCAAGACACATAATCATCAGATTCACCAAGGTTGAAATGAAGGAAAAAATGTTAAGGGCAGCCAGAGAGAAAGGTCAGGTTACCCATCAAGGGAAGCCCATCAGACTCACAGTGAATCTCTTGGCAGAAACCCTACAGGCAGAAGAGAATGGGGGCCAATATTTGACATTCTTAAAGAAAAGAATTTTCAGCCCAGAATTTCATATCCAGCCAAACTAAGCTTCAGAAGCAAAGAAGAAATAAAATCCTTTACAGACAAGTAAATGCTGAGAGATTTTGTCACCACCAGATCTGCCTTATAAGAAGCTCCTTAAGGAAGCACTAAATATGGAAAGGAAAAACCAATACTAGCCACTGCAAAAACACCCAAATTGTAAAGACCATCAACACTATGAAGAAACTGCATCAATTAACAGACAAAATAACCAGCTAGCATCATGATGACAGGATCAAATTCACACATAACAATATTATCCTTAAATGTAAATGAGCTAAATGCCCCAGTGAAAAGACACAGACTGGCAAGTTGGATAAAGGGTCAAGACTCATTGGTGTGCTGTATTCAGGAGACCCATCTCACGTGCAAAGACACACATAGGATCAAAATAAAGAGATGGAAGAATATTTGCCAAGCAAATGGAAAGTAAAAAAAAGCAGGGATTACAATCCTGATCTCTGATGAAACAGACTTTAAACCAACAAAGATAAAAAAAGACAAAGAAGGGCATTACATAATGGTAAAGGGATCAACACAACAAGAAGAATTTACTATCCTAAATATGTATGCACCCAATATAGGAGCACCCAGATTCATAAAACAAATCCTTATAGACCTACAGAGAGACTTAGACTCTCACACAATAATAGTGGGAGATGTTAACACCCCACTGTCAATATTAGAGAGATCAATGAGACAGAAAATTAACAAGGATATTCAGGACTTGAACTCAAATCTGGACCAAGCAGACCTAACAGACATGTATAGAACTCTCCACCCCAAATCCACAGAATATACATTCTTCTTAGTACCACATCACGCTTACACTAAAATTGACCACATAATTGGAAGTAAAACACTCCTCAGCAAATGCAAAAGAATGGAAATATAGCGAACAGTCTCTCAGACCACAATGCAATCAAATTAGAACTCAGGATTAAGAAACTCACTCAAGGCACTTTCTCAGGCAACATGGCGGGTGTGGAGGAGGCAGCGGCAGCCTCCAGGAGTCACCTGAATGGCCACCTGGATCCAGATGACAGGAAAGAAAGAGCTGCCTCGATGGCTGAGGAAGCAGCCAAGACGAAAAGACGGAAGAAGAAGAGCAAAGGGGCTCCTGCAGCAGGGCAACAGGAACCTGATAAAGAATCAGGAGCCTCAGTGGACGAAGTACCAAGAGAGTTGGAAAGACAAGCATTGAAAGATAAAGAAAGAGATGAAGATGATAAATGGTGATAGAGATGGAGCAACTGGAAAGAAGAAGAAAAATAAGAAGAGAGGACCAAAAGTTCAGACAGACTCTCCCTCAGTTCTAGTATGTGACCTGTAGCCTAATGGTGTATTTCCCGAAGGGTGAGAATGTGAATGCCACCCACACAAGATGGGTGAACAGCTGCTTAGAGAACTACAAGTGAAGAAAAGAAAGCATGAGATCAGGCTAGTGAAGAGATTTGGAATGATTTTCAAGAAGCTGCACAAGCACATTGACAACTTAGAAAATATGTACTGAGCTGGATCAAGCCTGGGATGACAATGATAGAAATCTGTGAAAAGTTGGAAGACTGTTCATGCAAGCTAATAAAAGAGAATGGATTAAATTCAGGCCTGGCATTTCCTACTGGATGTTCTCTCAATAATTCTGCTGTCCATTATACTCCCAATGCTGGTGACATCAACAGTATGATGACATTTGTAAAACAGACTTTGGAACACATCTAAGTGGTAGAATTGTTGACTGTGATTTTACTGTCATTTTTAATCCCAAATATGATACATTATTAAAAGCTGTAAAAGATGCTACCAACACTGGAATAAAGTGTGCTGGAATTGATGTTAGTCTGTGTGATGTTGTTGAGGCCATCCAGGAAGTTATGGAGTCCTATGAAGTTAAAATAGATGGGAAGACATATCAGGTGAAACCAATCCATAATCTAAATGGACATTCAATTGGGTAATACAGAATACATGCTGGGAAAAGGAGGAGCAGCAACAAGAATGGAGGAAGGAGAAGTATATGCAATTGAAACCTTTGGTAGTACAGGAAAAGGTATTGTTCATAATGATATGGAATGTTCCCATTACATGAAAAATTTTGATGCTGGACAAGTGCCAATAAGGCTTCCAAGAACAAAACACTTGTTAAATGTCATCAATGAAAACTCTGGCACCCTTGCTTTCTGTCACAGATGGCTAGATAGCTTGGCAGAAAGTAAATATTTGATGGCTCTGAAGAATCTGTGTGATTTGGGCACTGTAGATTCATATCCACCATTATGTGACATTAAAGGATCAAATACAGTGCAATTTGAACATACCATACTGTTGCGTCCAACATGTAAAGAAGTTGTCAGCAGAAGAGATGACTATTAAACTTAGTCCAAAGCCACCTCAACACCTTCATTTTCTAAGTTTTTTTGAAAAATATTATACCAGAATTAATTTGAAACATATTGTCTGATTTAACAGTGGACCCATGTAATACTTTTATCCATGTTTTAAAAAGAAGGAATTTGATCAAAGGCAAACCGTCTAATGTAATTAACCAAGGAAAAAGCTTTCAGGACTTTTAAATGTTAACTGTTTTTCCCCTTCCTGTCTAGGAAAACGCTGTAAAGCTCAAATCAGTTAGGAATGACTTATAAGTTTTGTTTTGAATACATAAGAGATAACATTGGAATAAAGGGTGCTGGAATTGATGTTCGTCTGTGTGATGTTGGTGAGGCCATCCAAGAAGTTATGGAGTCCTATGAAGTTGAAACTCATGAGAAGACATATCAAATGAAAACAATCCATAATCTAAATGGGCATTCAATCCATAATCTAAAGGGACATTTGGATATTTATATTACCATATTCTTACTTGAATGCTTTGAATGACTACATCCAGTTCTGTACCTATGCCCTCTGGTGTTGCTTTTTAACCTTCCTGGAATGCATTTTGTAAAAAGTAAACACTTTTTCAGATCTGAGAGTTACATCTCAATGTCTGTGGTTACAATTCTGGACATGATAAATAGCTAAACTTAATGTAGAGAAATGCA